>CM045742.1:8915000-9005000 GCA_024760905.1 Plotosus lineatus | reverse complement strand
TACTGTTCATATACAGTATTTTGTTTAATAAGTCTTTGATATACAGGGATCCCTCACTTTCTGCGGTTAATAGGGAGCAAGACCCCTCTGCGACCGCTGATTTCCGTAAAGTAGGATCGACCCCCCCCCGACTGACATATACGTACATGTATATGTGTATATAATGACAATAAATATATAGCCAACTCTATAAATGCTTATAAGTATGCATAAAATGTAAATAAAATATAAATACACACACACAGATGCACATGCACACACTCAGATGCACACCTCACATAAAAAGGTAAGTAGTTTTGTTAGGAGTTTTTTTTTTTTTTTGGGGGGGGGGGGTTGTTTGTTTAATTTTTTTTTTTTTTTTTTTTTTTTTTGCATAATTGGCCTTGTTTTGCGGCATTTTCCTTAACCTTTTCCCTATTTTTCGTTACTTTCCTTTTTTATTTTTTGATGAATATTTTTGAAAAACCCGCAATGCGCTGAAGCCGCAGAAACTGAAGCACTAAGTAACGAGGGATCACTGTATTGTTTAATTGCAATTAGATTGCTTTTTTACCAGAAATAAAAACAAGATTGGACATTGTTATGTGAACATTTCTTAATAAAGAATTGACTGTTAAATGGGATGTCCTAATATGTAGTGATGTATATACATTTGTCCTTATTCTGGTATAGATGACAATGATGAAGATGAGTATGACAATACTGATTCCTGTAAGTTTCATATACTCACACAAGGCTTTATTTGTTTTATCTACACAGTGTCATTTAATTTCATCCTAAAGTAGAGATTACATTTGCACCGATATTCACGAGGGGTTTTTAGTCAGAATAATTTTACTATTATTCCCACAGCCAACCATTTTGTATGGGGGGGTTCATCCTATCTTGAAGAGAGATGACCATCTTCACTGGTAGTTCATCCTAAGGATCTGGGTGGGTTTGAAGATGGCTGATGAGGCCAATCCAGGCCCAGCAGATTCTGGCACAGTAAGGGCAAGACAGCAGAGCTGGCACCTGTGCTGGAGGGTTGGTGCAACGGGCCTTCCGGGCTGCTCACTTGGTCTTGGCAGTCTCGGTGCGTTGTTGCCCATATGCTGCTGCTCCCTTGTGGACTGAACTGTGCCATGCTGACCGATCCTGTGCAAGTGTCTCCCACGAGTTGTGATCCACTCCGAAGTCCTTCATGGAGGTTTTGAGTGTGTCCTTGAAGTGTTTCTTTTGGCCTCCATGAAATCGCACCCCAGTCTACAGCTCTCCATAGAGGAGGCGCTTGGGTAGTTGTTCATCAGACATCCTGGTGACGTGACCAGCCCAGCGGAGTTGGGACTTGCGGAGCATGGTGAAGACACTGGACATTCCTGTTTGCTCGAGAATCTCTGTGTTGGGCAATTTGTCCTGCTATTTCACTTTCAGCAGTTTGCGAAGACAGTTGAGATGGAAGCGGTTGAGTTTCCTTGCGTGTCTCTGGCAGACCATCCAGGTCTCGCTGACATACAGTAGAGTGTTGAGGACGATAGCTCTGTAGACACCCAGCTTCGTTGCGAGTCTCACGCCCATGCGTTCCCACACTGATGAGCGCAACCGGCCAAAGGCCACACTGGCTTTAGCGATCCCTGCATCAATCTCATCATCAATTTGCACACTGTGAGACAACGTGCTGCCAAGATACGTGAACTTGTCCACAGCTGCTAGTTTCTGTCCATTCACAGTCACTGTTGGTTCTTGGTACTGTTTCCCTGGAGCAGGTTGGTACATCCCTCAGTCTTTGTGGTGCTAATCGTGAAGCCAAAGTTGAAACAGGCAGTGGAGAACAGGTCCATGGAGTGCTGCATGTCTTCAGGACTACCGTCATTACTGGCCATTCTCCAGGTGTTCAATGAGGCGGTTCAGGAGCATTCTTGCTAGGATCTTTCCAGCAATGCAGAAAAGTCATATTCCTCTGTGGTTGCCAAATGCCTGTCTGTTTCCTTTCTACTTGTAGAGATGAACCACAGAAGTATCTTTGAAGTCTTGAGGGACTGCTCCCTGAGTCCACATGGCCTGAAACAGCTGTGTCATCTTCTCGCGCAGCTGTGGCACAGCATGCTTGTAGACTTCGGCTGGGATAGCATCAGCTCCTGGAGCTTTGCCACTTCACAGCTGGTGAATAGCCTTGTCTACTTCAGGCAGGGTGAATGACGTGTCCATCTTGTGGTTGATGTCAACTTTGGGCAGACGGTTGATCGCTTCTTCACTGATTTGGGATGATTTTGTTGAGGACGGCATTGAAGTACTCTGCCCATCTCTCCAGGATGTGCGATTTCTCCTACCCCCATTTCACCGGAGTGCAGCAGACTCGAGGAAGCAAAAATGTCATCATCCTCCAACGTTTCTCAGTGGTTCCGTCATCTTCCCTGTCCTTCCACATGGTTACGAATGTAAACCTCTGCTTCCGGCAGGTCAAAATCTTCCGCGAACGTGCTTTTGAACATGTTCAAAAGCACATTCATGGAAAAATTTATGACAGTGTTCCCTTTGGTTCAGCAGTCCTTCTGCAAACGTTCCGTCCTTTCCTCAAACTTTCCGTGATTATTCCTTTTATTCCACCAGTGTTCCTTGATCGTTCTGCGAGCCTTCCCCCCTCGTCTAGATGGTCAAAAGTGGCTACGAAACATTTGCGTTCATCTACGGATCCCCACGGAATACTCACGGAAGGTTTGTGGAATGGTTGCAGATAACACAGAAGACTTGCGGAACACTCACGGAAGTCACTTCCACTATAAATATTAAATTATTCCAGTTCATTCACTTTATTTTTTCTGTTTTCCTGTTCATGTAATAAAGTTTAGAAGTTATAATCACTGTGGTTTGGACTTGTGTGTATGGGTTTTAGTCTGGAATGATTTATTGAGGTGCAAATACATAAAAGGAATGTATTGACATTTTTAATAATAAACATATTAACATATGTTAAATTTTAAATTTATTGTAAATTATAAACATATAGTACATTATAAACATATTGTAAATTATAAACATATAGTACATTATAAACATATTGTAAATTATAAACATATAGTGCATTATAAACATATTGTAAATTATAAACATTGTAAATTACAAACATATGTTAAATTTTTAATTTATTGTACATTGTAAACATATTATAAATTATAAACATATGGTATGAATGAAAGAATGAGCTTCCTTGGTCGAATCCGCGTATTTATAGGTGGAATCGGGAGCAAGTCCTTTGAGCTTTGCTGATTTTTCCTCGTTGAAACGTGGTTACGCCGGGTATTCCTCAGTCATTCCTTAGTCATTCTGTGTTGAACGTGAATGTTCCGCCTTCAATCCACCTGTTCCGCAATCATTCCGTAGCTCTTCATTCTAAAATGGAGTAGTGCCGTAGTCATTCCTCGAGTGTTCCTTGCTTTCCGTGAACGTTCCGTGAATTATCCGAAGGTCTTCCTTTGAAATCTGCACTGGTTCCAAAGGTAATCCGAGCGCTTTTACGCATGCATTCCGACATTGTACCGCGGTCTTTCCGTGTCTTTTCCGCACATTCCATGAACGATCTGAAGGTGTTCCGAAGGTACAATTTTCCGTAGGTTTTTGACCCATTTTCCATGTAAAAATGCCAAATCTCCTCCGTAGAGTGCGTTCCACGCCTTTCCGCCACAATCATTGTATTCCGCGCTCCAGTGAAATGGGGGTATCAGTGATGAGAGTTGTTCCATCATGAGCTCGCTGGCTGAGGGCCGTATACTGTTTTGACAGACTCGTAGAAGCGCTTCATGCCTTTCATGTCAGTGTAGCGTTGGATTTCTTCTGCTTTCTGACTCAACCATGTGTCTTGCATTTCTTGCAGTTTGTTTTGGACCATGTCGCAAGCGTGACTGAAGGCTGCCTTGTTTGCCGATGACTTGTCACTGACATCGGCCCTATGCAGTCTGTTTTTTGCCTTCAGCAGCTTGGTGATTTCTTTGTCATTCTCATCAAGCCAGTCTTGGTGCTTGCACTTGCTGGGACCAAGGGTCTCATAGGCTACTGCATACACTGTGTCATGGAAGGAGGTCCAGCAGCCTTCTTCGTCATCTGTGACCTGAATGTGCTGTGACCGCTCCTCCATTATGTCAGTCAGTCACTCCATTATGTTCAGCACTAGTCAAAGGCTTCTTCAGTTTCAAGACATGGAGTCGCTTTGGTACTGACTTTCCCTGAGGTCGCCGCTTTGGAAGAATTCTGAGCTTGATCTTGGAGATGATCAGTCTATGCTCTGTCCAGCATTCAGCACCACACATGGATTTGATCACTGAAACATCCTGCCTGTCCCTTTGCCTGATGATGAGGTAGTCTATCAGATGCCAATGTTTTGAACGTGAGTGCATCCAAGACGTCCTATTACATGCAGGGAGGTGGAACACTGTTAGTGATTGAAAGTTCATGCTCGGCACAAGAACTGCGGGAGAAGGAGGCCATTGCTGTTCCAGTTTCCCTTACCATTCCTCCCAATAATGTTTTTCCAAGTATGGTGGTCGGTGTCTACATGGGCGTTAAAGTCTCCGAGTTTGTCCGACTGTGGGATAGCGGCTGTGAGGGAGTGAAGATCCTTGTAGAATTTGTCTTTGACATCATCAGGGTTGGACATTGTGCGTGCATATATACTAATGATGGTTGCCTACTTGCCTTCTAAGAGAGGTGTATACATGATTTCCATAGCCAAGCATTCCATAGGGTCATGCAGTCCACAGAGTTTAATTATAATGCAATTACATTGCATTTCTGCCCTTGCAAATATAACTGCACAGTTGAATTACAAAACCATTACAAATACTATAATTTGATAAGACCAGACCTGGTCTATGTACAGTAGTACAGTGATGTACTTATTTTTATTTCATTTATTTGTTTTCCTTTATTCAGATATTGGCTGTCTGCCTGAAGGCATTTGCTTTGATTCCTGTAAGTTTCAAATACTCAGACAAGACTTAGAAAATACTATGTATCTATTACATGCGCTAAAATATGCTTCTTAAACACATTCTGTAGACAGTCTTACTCATTAATACAGTCATCCCTTGAATATCGCGGATAATGTAGACCAAACCTGACCACGATATTCGAAAAAACGCGAAGTAGGAGCGCCCCTCTCATTTCTACCACACGCATGTTTTAGCGTCTATACAATATCAAGACGTGTGGCAGTGGTGGTCTAGTGGTATTGGGCACTGGATCGCTGATCCAAAGGTTGGGGGTTCGAGTCCCACTCTTCACAAGGTTGTCACCCCCCCCCCCACCCCACCCCCCCCACACCCCCCCACCCCCCATCCCCAAGTGCAGCTAACTGGGTTATCAAAGGCGGGCCATGTCTCTCACTGTCTATGGTGAGAGGCATGTAAAAGAACCATTGCTGACTTTCGTAAAGAGTAGGCTGCAAAGTCGTCAGCGTGTTTCTGTCCCTTGCTAAAAGGGTTGTGACAGGAAGGGCATCCGACGTAAAAACCTCTGCCAAATCAAACATGCGAATCAGATGATTCGCTGTGGCGACTCCCGAGTAAAAGGGAAAAAGCCGAAAGGAAGACAGACAGACAATATCAAGACGTGTATATTAAACGTATATTAAACGTTACACAGTTATATGCATATGTAAATACTGTAATGTATTACAGTAATATTTAAATAGAATTTATATACATATTTATAAGTATAAAAACTGTATACAGTAAGCACTTGACATTCGTGGGGGTACGGTTCCAAGCCCTCCCGCGAATCGAGATAATCTGATAAATCCAAATCAACCATTTTGTTTATCTGTTTATTTAATTTAAGTTAATGCCTACCATGCTAGTTGGCATGGCATAGTGCCTGGACACAACACAGATTTGATCATATTGGGTTAGCAGTTACATTTGTTTGTCATTTTTATCTTCTATCAGTGATATGCTTCATGAGTTTTTAATGTTAATTTGTTAATAATAGTTAATATAATATTCCTGGTATATTCCTAATATACTAATCCTTCAATAAGGTTATTTTAATTTCTGAATATTTCTGCATGTACACATCATAGAAAAGTCATGACTAATTTAAAATCCTATTTCTGTTTACAGCGAGTTGTGTTGGTAAGTTGCTGAAATATAAAACATGACTGTTAAGCATGAGATTAATTGTATGAAGAAAGAACTCACTGTTCAATATCTCCCTGATATGTCTCACTGCTTGCCACTCCCTACTATAAGAAGAAATTTAACAATTATAATTTTTGAATCCTAGAAAGCAGACCAATCAAATCATGCAACATTATCACCATCTTTAAAATAAACAAACAAACAAACAAAAATCATAAGGTAATTTTAGTTTGTTTATCTTGAACTTCCTTGGAGGATAGATTGTTGTGAAAAAAGTTCTTTTTTTTCTTATTCCTGAATTTTTTGCATATTCATCAAATTTAAGTGGTCTGGATCATCAAATCAATTTTAATATCTCACAAAGACAACCCAAGTAAATACAAAATGTAGTTTCTAAATGATGATTTATTATTATTTTTATTATGGGCAAATATGATCTGACACACCTGTGTGTGATTATAGACATTTTAAGAGGGAAAGGGGGAATGTAGGGGTTTACTACTGTTTTCTTCCAGTGAAATACGCATTACTGTTCATATACAGTATTTTGTTTAATAAGTCTTTGATATACAGGGATCCCTCATTTTCTGCGGTTAATAGGGAGCGAGACCCCTCCGCGACCGCTGATTTCCGTAAAGTAGGATCGACACCCCCCCCCACTGACATATACGTACATGTATATGTGTATATAATATCAATAAATATATAGCCAACTCTATAAATGCTTATAAGTATGCATAAAATGTAAATAAAATATAAATACACACACACAGATGCACATGCACGCACTCAGATGCGCACCTCACATAAAAAGGTAAGTAGTTTTGTTAGCAGTTTTTTGGGGGGGGGGGTTGTTTGTTTGTTTTTTGTTTTTTTTGCATAATTGGCCTTGTTTTGCAGCATTTCCTTAACCTTTTCCCTATTTTTCGTTACTTTCCTTTTTTATTTTTTGATGAATATTTTTGAAAAACCCGCAATGCGCTGAAGCCGCAGAAACTGAAGCACTAAGTAACGAGGGATCACTGTATTGTTTAATTGCAATTAGATTGCTTTTTTACCAGAAATAAAAACAAGATTGGACATTGTTATGTGAACATTTCTTAATAAAGAATTGACTGTTAAATGGGATGTCCTAATATGTAGTGATGTATATACATTTGTCCTTATTCTGGTATAGATGACAATGATGAAGATGAGTCTGACGATACTGATTCCTGTAAGTTTCATATACTCACACAAGGCTTTATTTGTTTTATCTACACAGTGTCATTTAATTTCATCCTAAAGTAGAGATTACATTTGCACCGATATTCACGAGGGGTTTTTAGTCAGAATAATTTTACTATTATTCCCACAGCCAACCATTTTGTATGGGGGGGTTCATCCTATCTTGAAGAGAGATGACCATCTTCACTGGTAGTTCATCCTAAGGATCTGGGTGGGTTTGAAGATGGCTGATGAGGCCAATCCAGGCCCAGCAGATTCTGGCACAGTAAGGGCAAGACAGCAGAGCTGGCACCTGTGCTGGAGGGTTGGTGCAACGGGCCTTCCGGGCTGCTCACTTGGTCTTGGCAGTCTCGGTGCGTTGTTGCCCATATGCTGCTGCTCCCTTGTGGACTGAACTGTGCCATGCTGACCGATCCTGTGCAAGTGTCTCCCACGAGTTGTGATCCACTCCGAAGTCCTTCATGGAGGTTTTGAGTGTGTCCTTGAAGTGTTTCTTTTGGCCTCCATGAAATCGCACCCCAGTCTACAGCTCTCCATAGAGGAGGCGCTTGGGTAGTTGTTCATCAGACATCCTGGTGACGTGACCAGCCCAGCGGAGTTGGGACTTGCGGAGCATGGTGAAGACACTGGACATTCCTGTTTGCTCGAGAATCTCTGTGTTGGGCACTTTGTCCTGCTATTTCACTTTCAGCAGTTTGCGAAGACAGTTGAGATGGAAGCGGTTGAGTTTCCTTGCGTGTCTCTGGTAGACCATCCAGGTCTCGCTGACATACAGTAGAGTGTTGAGGACGATAGCTCTGTAGACACCCAGCTTCGTTGCGAGTCTCACGCCCATGCGTTCCCACACTGATGAGCGCAACCGGCCAAAGGCCACACTGGCTTTAGCGATCCCTGCATCAATCTCATCATCAATTTGCACACTGTGAGACAACGTGCTGCCAAGATACGTGAACTTGTCCACAGCTGCTAGTTTCTGTCCATTCACAGTCACTGTTGGTTCTTGGTACTGTTTCCCTGGAGCAGGTTGGTACATCCCTCAGTCTTTGTGGTGCTAATCGTGAAGCCAAAGTTGAAACAGGCAGTGGAGAACAGGTCCATGGAGTGCTGCATGTCTTCAGGACTACCGTCATTACTGGCCATTCTCCAGGTGTTCAATGAGGCGGTTCAGGAGCATTCTTGCTAGGATCTTTCCAGCAATGCAGAAAAGTCATATTCCTCTGTGGTTGCCAAATGCCTGTCTGTTTCCTTTCTACTTGTAGAGATGAACCACAGAAGTATCTTTGAAGTCTTGAGGGACTGCTCCCTGAGTCCACATGGCCTGAAACAGCTGTGTCATCTTCTCGTGCAGCTGTGGCACAGCATGCTTGTAGACTTCGGCTGGGACAGCATCAGCTCCTGGAGCTTTGCCACTTCACAGCTGGTGAATAGCCTTGTCTACTTCAGGCAGGGTAAATGACGTGTCCATCTTGTGGTTGATGTCAACCTGTTCCGCAATCATTCCGTAGCTCTTCATTCTAAAATGGAGTAGTGCCGTAGTCGTTCCTCGAGTGTTCCTTGCTTTCCGTGAATGTTCCGTGAATTATCCGAAGGTCTTCCTTTGAAATCTGCACTGATTCCGAAGGAAATCCGAGCGCTTTTACGCATGCATTCCGACATTGTACCGCGGTCTTTCCGTGTCTTTTCCGCACATTTCATGAACGTTCTGAAGGTGTTCCGAAGGTACAATTTTCCGTAGGTTTTTGACCCATTTTCCATGTAAAAATGCCAAATCTCCTCCGTAGAGTGCGCTCCACGCCTTTCCGCCACAATTATTGTATTCCACGCTCCAGTGAAATGGGGGTATCAGTGATGAGAGTTGTTCCATCATGAGCTCGCTGGCTGAGGGCCGTATACTGTTTTGACAGACTCGTAGAAGCGCTTCATGTCTTTCATGTCAGCGTAGCATTGGATTTCTTCTGCTTTCTGACTCAACCATGTGTCTTGCATTTCTTGCAGTTTGTTTTGGACCGTGTTGGGGCGTTACTGAAGGCTGCCCTGTTTGCCGATGACTTGTCACTGACATCGGCCCTATGCAGTCTGTTTTTTGCCTTCAGCAGCTTGGTGATTTCTTTGTCATTCTCATCAAACCAGTCTTGGTGCTTGCACTTGCTGGGACCAAGGGTCTCATAGGCTGCTGCATACACTGTGTCATGGAAGGAGGTCCAGCAGCCTTCTTCATCATCTATGGCCTGAATGTGCTGTGACCGCTCCTCCATTATGTCAGTCAACTCAGCACTAGTCAAAGGCTTCTTCAGTTTCAAGACGTGGAGTCGCTGTGGTACTGACTTTCCCTGAGGTCGCCGCTTTGGGAGAATTCTGATCTTGATCTTGGAGATGATCAGTCTATGCTCTGTCCAGCATTCAGCACCACACATGGACTTGGTCACTCGAACATCCTGCCTGTCCCTTTGCCTGACAATGAGGTAGTCTATCAGATGCCAATGTTTTGAACGTGGGTGCATCCAAGACATCCTATTACATGCAGGGAGGTGGAACACTGTTAGTGATCAAAAGTTCATGCTCAGCACAAGAACTGCGGGAGAAGGAGGCCATTGCTGTTCCAGTTTCCCTTACCATTCTTCCCAATAATGTTTTTCTAAGTATGGTGGTCGGTGTCTACACGGGCGTTAAAGTCTCTGAGTATGATCAGTTTGTCCGACTGTGGGATAGCAGCTGTGAGGGAGTGAAGATCCTTGTAGAATTTGTCTTTGACATCATCAGGGTTGGGCATCGTGGGTGCATAGACACTAATAATGGTTGCCTACTTGCCTTCTAAAAGAAGTATATACATGATTTCCATAGCATTCCATAGGATCATGCAGTTCACAGAGTTTAATTATAATGCAATTACATTGCAGTTCTGCCCTTGCAAATATAACTGCACAGTTGAATTACAAAACCATTACAAATACTATAATTTGATAAGACCAGACCTGGTCTATGTACAGTAGTACAGTGATGTACTTATTTTTATTTCATTTATTTGTTTTCCTTTATTCAGATATTGGCTGTATGGACATTTGCTATGATTCCTGTAAGTTTCAAATACTCAGACAAGACTTTGTTATTTATTTTGTATGCATTGTGTCAGTTATCTTCATCGTACAGTAGAGGTTACATTTGCACCTATATTTATGAATGTTTAAATAATAAGAAGTTATCATGATTCCCACAGCCAAGCATTCTGCAGGGTCATATAGTTTAAATAGTGTAACGATACTGTAATTACATTGTATTTCTGCCAATGCAAATATAACTGCACAGTTTAATTTTTCACAATTGTGACATGTAAAAATGTTTAAAGCTTTCTTGTCTCAAAATATCACTGATTCTTTAGGACTCATTAGACAGGTTAAAAATTGCTATTGCTTTATTGATGTATATAGATTTGTCATTATTCATGTACAGTAGGCCCTTGTTATTCGCAAATGAAAGTTCTGTACCAGGAAGTAAAACCCCATGTATCATATTACATGCACCAATGATGGAAGTAAAATACTATGTATCTATTACATGAGCTAAAAATATGCTGCTTAAACACATTCTATAGACAGTCTTACTCATTAATGCAGTCATCCCTTGAATATCGCTACCAGACCTGACCTCCGAAGAACGTGAAGTAGGAACGCCCCTCTCATTTCTACCACATGCATATGTTTTAGTGTCTATACAATATCAAGACGTGTATATTAAACGTTACACAGTTATATGCATATGTAAATACTGTAATGTATTACAGTAATATTTAAGTAGAATTTATATACATATTTATAAGTATAAAAACTGTATACAGTAAGCACTTGACATTCGCGGGAGTACGGTTCCGAGCCTTCCAGCGAATCGAGATAATCTGCGAGCTCTGTACGCGGAAGTAAAACCCCATGTATGACGTCACATGCACGAATGAGTAGCCGGCAGTGAAATACTATGTGTCTATTAAATGCGCTAAAATATGCTTCTTGAACACATTCTACACAGTCTTACTCATTAATACAGTAATAATGTAGTAAAATGTAGTCATGATTAAGAAAAACTTTTTAATTTTGTACTGTGATATTTAGTAATAAAATATATAAACATTATCCAGCATATACTGTTGTAAAGCACTCGTTTTAAAGTCTTTTTCAATTAGTATTCCAGTACAGTACCTCAGTTAATTCTTAGAATGTTTATACGTGAGATTTTATGTTCTGTAGTATGTTTAACAAATGATACCAAAAGGATAAACTTTATTACGCTTCATGTCCTTTTACATTGAACTTGGAGTGACGTTTTGGAGTGACGTGTCCAAGATGGCACTGCCTAGAGGAAAACCTCGTGGAGTTCTCAAAGTCAAATTGTTTCTTTGTTCGTTTTAATTTGTTTTATTTGTTTGTTCATGGTTTGCACTATGCTCGTCTATGATCAGTTGACCCTACTACAGCATGAACAGCTTCAGCTTCTGGCAATAACTTATATCTTGAGCAGCTATGCTCTGCCCAGGCGGAGTTTTGAGATTTTCCGGCACTTAGTTAGCAGCTCAATGCTAGCGGTTAGCGGCTAGGCCCAGACGGAGCTCTGAGAGGCTTGGTTAGCACTTCCGACCATACTACGTAAATGTTCATTCCTTTCGAAAAAAGATGGACGAGCTTCATGCTCAGATTGCAGCGCAGAGGGATCTACAGGACTGTGTGTCTGAAACATGGCTCGAGGAGAGTACACCCGATAAGGCGATTATACCAGCCAGCTACACGGCCTTCATCCCCTGCTATTCCAAGTGCCGGAGTCGTCGTTCGGCCCCTTCCCGCCTCGGCTTCTTTGTTAGCCGGGATGCGGCTAGCAGAGCTAGTATGCTATGGAGCCGCATCCCGGCGAACAAGCCAAGTTGAGCGTGCTTAGTTATAATCAGGTAGACTGAACATTTTCAAGGAGTATGGCCCGAAGTGCTACCCAAGCCTCTCAGAGCTCCGGGCTTAGCCGGTAGCCGCTAGCTAACTGCTAGATAACCGCTAGCATGGAGCTCCGGAGCATACAATAGATGAAGATAGATTATTGCATGCTTAGTTGCCCGAAGCTGCTCATAGACGAGCATAGTGCAAGACATGAACAAATAAAACAAATTAAAACGAACAAAGAAACAATTTGACTCTGAGAACTCCGCGACGTCGCCCTCTGGGCAGCGCCATCCAACTTCAATGTAAAAGGACATGAAGAGTACTGTTAAACATACTACAAAACATAAAATCTCACGCATAAACATGAACTTGGGTACTGTACTAGAATAATAATTGAAAAAGATTTTAATACAACAGTTCAGAGAAAGTCTTATTTCTTCAGAAGAAACATCCAGCGTTTTCTACCGCTTAGCCAGAGAAGACACAGTGTTTGAGTGGTATCATAGAGCTTAACTGGTAATTAAAACACAGAAAAAAGAGACTCTTTGGCAACTTGTGCGCGAATGAGTAAAAAGGGGCGGGGCATCCGCTCAACCAATCAGCAGAAAGGAGGACAGCCATTGGCTGAATTTGAATCATGTGCCGGTTGCTGGGCAGACCACGTCTAATTAAACCGCGAGTGCAAAATCGCAAATAGTCAAGGGCCTACTGTATATATTTATAAGTGCAGTATAAATACTTTAAGTACTGTATTCACCTCTAAGAAGCTTTTCTCCGCTTGATATGTGACGACGAGAGACCTGTGCAGTACGATGAAGGTGAAGTGAAGATGAAGTGAAAATGATGAAGATAAAGATGATGAAGATGAAAATGATGGTTATTGCAAGTCTGATCACGCCTCTTCGTCAGATTCGAGAGGCATTGGATCATCGACTGAAGTCGAAGGGGCAGCAGGAGGCGCAGTAGGAACAGGAGGTGGTGTAGAGGCAGCAGGTGAAGCTTCTGCGGGAGCCTTTCGGCACACAAGGAACATGGTGCTGGGGAGTTGTGACTGCTGTTTCCTTTTTTGTACAAATATGTTTTTGTACAAGGACATGACACCGTCAAGACGATTGCCAAATTCGATAGCTCTGTCCATGTTGTCATCAATCTCCTGGAGCCTTTGCTTGGTTTAGAAACAGATGCACTGAGGAAAAGACAGGAGGCAGAGCTGGAGGTAGCAGAGTTGAAAATGTTGAGGTTCTCTTTGGGAGTAATGAGGATGGATAGGATCAGGAATGAGTACATCAGAGGGACAGCACATGCAAGAGGTTTTGGAGACAAAGTCAGAGAGGCTAAATTGAGATGATTTGAACATGTACTGAGGAGGGATAGTGAGTATATTGGTAGTATCCTGAGGTTGGAACTACCAGGCAGAAGGCCTAGAGGAAGAACAAAGAGAAGGTTTATAGATGTGGTAAAGGAGGACATGAAGGTAGTTGGAGTAAGAATAGAAGATGCAGAGGATAGGGTGAGATAGAGGCAGATGATTCACTGTGTAGACACTAATGATGGTTGCCTACTTGCCTTCTAAGAGAGGTAGTTTCAGGGTCAAGAGACGGTCGTTTACACCTTGTGGAAGGCTGCTCAGCTTGCTGACTAGCTCGTTTTTTTACTGCAAGACCAACACCTGCTTCGTGACATTCATTTTTGGTTCGCCCACTCCAGAAGAATGTGGAGCCGGCTCCTCCCTCTCTGAGCTGTACTTTCTCAGCAAGGTGTGTATCGCTCAGTGCTGCTATGTCCACATTGTATCTGCCCAGATCATTTACAACCAGTACAGTTCTCCTTTGAGGTCTGTTGGCCTGGTCGTTGTCCATGACAGTGCGCACGTTCCATGCACCTAACATGAGTGGATAAATCTTGATTTTCTTCTTTCCATTATTTACACCACTATTATGGAGTCCCACCAACCGCGGTCTACTGGCCAGGGTGAGGTGAGACATGCCAATGTTTGGGACACCTTTTGTAGTCCGATCCTCATGCTGTGCAGGTGAGCAGTTGCCAAATCCCTCTGCTGTGTCAATCCAGAGAAGAGACTACCATATGGTCTGAGCTGCCTGTGTGCAGGTCCACGGCTACTGCTCCCAGTATATCTACACCTGCTGCTTCGTCACTCGCCCATCGCCACAGGGCTTTGGTGGATGAATAGGGTAGTGAAGATGACTTGTGCATGAGTTTGATTTTAGTGAAGGAGAGTTGCACAGTGTCGTCATCTGCCTCACTCTCTCGTCCTGGCTTATTGGAGACTGGTCTGTGCACAGTAGCACATTGATGTACATAGATTTTTGGCTTTATTCAGGTATTGCTGACTATGACGAATATGAGGATGAAGACTACTTGAAGATTCCATCTACTTGTTCCAGTAAGTTTCATAACTCACACAAGACTTTATTTATTTTGTCTATACTGTGTCAGTTATATTCACCATACAGTAGAGCTTACATTTGCACCTATATTTGATTTTTTAGTCATAATAAGTGAGCATGATTTCCATAGCCAAGCATTCCACAGGGTCATGTAGTTCACATAGTATAATTATAGTGCAATTGCATTGCCTTTCTGCCCTTGCAAATATAACTGCACAGTTGAATTGGTAGCAATTGTGGCATGAAGAAAATATATGAAAGCCTTCGAGTTACCTTAAAACATAATTGATTCTTGAGGGTTCATTTCACTAGTCAAGAATTGTTACTAGGACTCATACTCTCTGATCTGACAAAAAGTCAATAATGAGCACCATTTCTCTTACCTACAAAAATCACATGAGAATCAATGTTCAATCTATATAGTAAACATTAACGATATGAAACATTATTTAAATGGATACAAAACCATTACAAATATTATAATTTGATAAGACCAGACCAGGTCAAAAATTGCTATTGTTTTATTGATGTATATAGATTTGTCATTATTCATGTACTAGTACAGTAGGCCCTTATTATTCGTGGGGGTTTGGTTCCGGCCCCTCCTGCGAGTGACGATAAAGGCCAGGCCAGACCAGGCAGCGATGTGGTTTTTCAAAACGCCCTCTCATCTCTACCATGTCTGTGATATATATATATATATATATATATATATATATATATATATATATATATATATATATATATATATATATATATATATAGGCAGGTTGGAATGGTTGGAGAAAAGTGTCCAGTGTGATGTGTGATAGGAAGGTATTGGCAAGAATGAAAGGAAAAGTGTACATGACGGTGCTGAAGCCAGCGATGTTGTATGGTTTAAAAACAGATGCACTGAGGAAAAGAGACAAAGTCAGAGAGGCTAAATTGAGATGATTTGAACATGTACTGAGGAGGGATAGTGAGTATATTGGCAGTAGGATGCTGAGGTTGGAAGTACCATGTAGAAGGCCTCGAGGAAGACCAAAGAAGAGATTTATGGATGTGGTGAAGGAAGACCTGAAGGTCGTTGGAGTCAGAAAAGAAGATGCGGAGGACAGAGTGAGGTGGAGGCGGATGATTTGCTGTGGCGACCCCTGAAGGGAGCAGCCGAAAGTAAAAGAAGAAGAAGAAGAAGAAGAAGAAGAAGGGTGAGATGGAGGCAGATGATTCGCTGTGGTGACCCCTGAGGGAAAAGCCAATAGGAAAAGAAGACAGAAATATATATATATATATATATATATATATATATATATATATATATATATATATATATATATATATACACAGTATATATATATATATATATATATAAACACCTTTAAATATACCCACACAGCACTGTAGTTTTCAAAAATGCCCACTAGAGGGTAGCATTGAATTATATTTACATACTTTGCATTGCATTGTGACGTGATCCACTGAAAGGAGACGCTTGTCGCAAGTGACACACGGAGCTTATGAGACGAAGCGCGGCTTATCCGGACTTCCGATCTTTCAAGTGCGCAAGTGCACATTGAATACTTGTTTAGTACTCAACTAGCGCCTGAAATAACATGACATGGTTACTTTGCACTTGAATAACATGCTACAGAACACAAAATCTCACACACAAACATTAACTTAGGTACAGTACTGTACTGTACTGGAATAATAACTGAAAAACTAGATTTGGGTGAGATTTGTTTATACACAGCAATCTCCGAAATAAATAACTCTCCTCCAGTGACAAAATAAAAGACCTGGGTCTGGTTCATTCTCCACTCTGAGAATGGGTTGGTCAGTGCAATATTAAGCAATAATATTATTTAAAAGAATGTTGAGCAGGCTTCTTCTTAAAATAAGTCTTCTTGATCATGATCACATCTGGCTGCACCCCGTCCCTCGCTTCATGGGACAGATATTCCTTTTCTTCATAAAAATACAAGAAGGACTCGGACTTATTCATTCATTTTCTGAACTACTTAATCCTAATTAGGGTCGCAAGGAGGCTGGCTATTTTTTTAATCTAAATGTTTTTGTTGCAAGCAGAATTGTAGTTTAATTGTCTCTGCAGTCGTTTAAGTCAATGCAACACATTGTTGTTTTATATTCACATGAAGGGAAAAGGGGGGGAACTTTATATGCAGTGTTATGTGATTTTAAATGTCAAAAAGGGATTTATGGCTCCCAATGTTTTCTTTAATGTGGAAAACGGGTCTAAATGGCTATTTGAATGGCAAAGGTTGCTGACCCCTGAACTCGAAGTATCCAGAATACTAAGGCAGATTTCATTCTGATGATGACCTTGTTTCATACAACATTCAGCTTCTTAGCACTTCCACCACTAGCTCTGATTGCCTTTTCATTTTTCTACTGCAGCAAAACGTTTTGCTTCCTGAATCATATCAAGCAGTTCTACTTTTTCATGTCGCGTCATTAGCTTTTTCTGGCACTTTGGCGCCTTACCAGAAGCCTGAGAAGGTGCACCTTAACTGTAATTAAAAATACACATACTAAAAAAAGCACATGCACAAAGTGTGCGCGAATGAGGAAAAAGAATCACATGACAGTTGCTCGGCAATCCGCAAATATGCGGAGCCGCTAGTGCAAAGCCGTGAATAGCCAAGGGCCTACTGTATAGATAACTGTGACGAAGATAAGAATGAAGGTATTTATTCATGTAAGTTTCATATACTCACACAAGGCTTTATTTATTTTATCTTCACCATGTCATTTAATTTCTTCCTCAAGTAGAGATCACATCTGTGCCTATATTCATGAGGGTTTTTCAGTCAGAATAATTTTACCATTATTTCCACAGCCAACCATTTTGCACAATCATATAGCTTATATAGTGATTATAGTTATACAGTAACTATGGACCTGTATATGCAAGTAGTTATTATACACAGTTTAGTTTGTAGTAATTGTCTCAGAACACAAGTGATTCTTTAGGACTCACTAGACTGGTCAAAAATTGTTATTAGAATAAATAATTCCTGATATGAAAAAAGCCATTTATGAGCACCATTTCCCTTATCTACAAAAGCCATCAGTAATCAATAAAGAACTATCTATCTAGAAAACATTATTAACTATATAATGTCATTTTGATTGGATTATAGACTATACATGATGTGAAGTAGATAGAAAGTCACCACAAATTTTCTAATTTCATAAGGCCAAACTTGGTCTATATTACAGTGACACAGTGATGGACATAAATGTTTGACTTTATTTAGATCTGGATGCCTTTAATGAATATAAGGATAGAGGCATTGTGTATGGTTGCCGTAAGTTTTAAATATTTACACAAGACCAATATTTTACTCTCCTTTCCATATTTATCTCATGTCATCTCATCTTCTTCCACTGAATCTGGGGTCAACTGCAGGGGCAGCAGTCTAGGCATTGAGATCCAGACGTCCCTCTTCCTAGCCATTTCCTCCAGCTCTTCTGGAGGGACACCAAGGTGTTTCCAGGCAAGCTGAGAGACATAGTGTGTTCTAGATCGATCCCAGGGTCTCTTCCCGGTTGGACATGCCCGAAACACCACGCCAGGGAGGCGTTCGGGAGGCATTTTAACCAGATGCCCGAGCCACCTCAACTGGCTCCTCTCAATGCAGAGGAGTAATGGTTCTACTCCGAGTTGTCCCCGGATGGCTAGGCTTCTCACCTTATGGAGATGCCCCGCCTCCCGTAATCTTGTTCTTTCGGTCACTATCCAAAGCTTGTGACCATAGGTGAGTGTTGGAACATAGATCGACTAGTAAATCGACAGCTTTATTTTATGGCTCAGTTCCCTTTTCACCACGACGGACTGGTACAGGCTCTGCTTTACAGCAGAGGCTGCAGCAAATTGCCTGTCGATCTCCTGCTCCATCCTTCCCTCACTCATGACCAAGACCCCGAAATACTTGAACTCCTCCACTTGTGGCAGGACCTCATTCCTGACCCTGAGGGTGTATTCCACTCTTTTCCGACTGAGAACCATGGCCTCAGACTAGGAAGTGCTAATTTTCATCCCAGTTGCTTTCATACCATACTCAACTGCGAATCACTCCAATGAGAGCTGGAAGTCCCAGCTTGATGAAGCCAAGAGGACAATGTCTTCTGAAAAAAGCAAAGACAAGATCCAATAGCCACCAAATCAGAACTCCTCAATGCCTCAGCTGTGCCTAGAAATTCTGTCCATAAAAATTATGAACAGAATCGATGACAAGGGACAGCCTTGGCGGACTCCAAGCCTCACTGGAATTGAATTCGACCTATTGTTCCCAATATGGCAAAAGGCCTAGAGGAAGACCAAAGAGACGATTCATGGATGTGGTGAAGGAGGACATGAAGGTCGTTGGTGTTAGAGAAGAAGATGCAAAGGATAGGGTGAGATGGAGGCAGATGATTCGCTGTGGCGACCCCTGAAGGGAAAAGCCGAAAGGAAAAGAAGTTCCCAATATGGACCAAACTTTGGCACCGTTGATACAGCGACTGAATGGGCCCTAGCAACAATTCCTGAACACCATACTCCCAAAGCACGCCCCACAAGACAGACCGAGGGACACGGTCGAAAGCCTTCTCCAAATCCACAAAACACATGTGGATAGATTGGGCAAACTCTCACAGCCCCACCAGGATCCTGTGGAGCATATAGAGTTGGTCAAGAGTGCCACGGCCAGGACGAAAACCACATTGTTCCTCCTGAATCCAAGGTTCAACTATCGGTCAGATCCTCCTTTCCAATACCCCTGCATAGACTTTCCTGAGTAGGCTGAGGAGTATGAGCCCATGATAACTGGAACACACCCTCCGGTCCCACTTTTTAAAAAGGGGACTGCCACCCTGGTTTGCCACTCCAGAGGTACAGCTCCCGATGTCCACACAATGTTGCACAGACATGTCAACCAAGGCAGTCGAAGAACATCCATAGCCCTGACATAGTCAGATCGGATCTCATCCACTCTCGGAGCTTTTGGACCACCAAGGAGCTTTTTGACTACCACAGTGTCCTCAGCTCCAGTGATGAGTGGACCTCCACTCAAACCCCCAGGGTTTTCCTCCTCCACGGAGGGCGTGTTGGATGGATTGAGGAAGTCCTCGAAGTATTCCTTCCGCCTCCTGACGACATCCCCAGTTGATGTGAGCAGCTCCTCACTTCTACTGTAAACAGTGTTTATGTAGAATTGTTTCCACCTCCTGAAGCAACAGATGGTGGTTCAAAAGCTTTTTGTGGCTAATCGCTCTCCAGGCCTTCACCAAACTACCCCCACACCCGAGATTTTGCATCGGCGACAACTCGTGCTACAGCATGTTTGGCCTTCCAGTACCTGTCTAAAGCCTCGCGAGTCCAACAGGCCAGTAAGACCCAAAAGGCCTCCTTTTTCAGCTGGAAACCCTCCTGCCCCACCGGTTTTCACTACCGAGTTCAGGAGTTACTACTATGACAAGCATGTATAACCTTCCAGCCACAGTCATGGACTGCCCATCAGCAATGGTGGCATGAAACATGGCCCATTCAGATTCCGTGTCATCCGCCTCCTTTGGAATGTAATTGTAGCTCTGCCGGAGGTGGAAAGTTAAAGGCCTCATTGACAGGAGACACCTCCAAAAGTTACCAGCACACTCTATCTACATACTTGGGCCTGCCAGGTCTGCAGGGCAGCCTCCCGGCATCGGAGCCTGCTCACCATCAGGTGGTGATTATTTGACAGCATAGCTCTCTTCACTCGAGTGTCCAGAACATGCGTCCGCAAAGTCCGGTGACACGACTACAAAGTCAGTCATCAAACTGTGACCTAGGGTGTCCTGGTGCCATGTGCATTATGGGCACCCTAATGTTTGAACATAGTGTTTGTGATAGACAAATTGTGACAAGCACAGAAGTCCAACAACGAAACACCATTCGGGTTCAGACCGGAGAGGCCATACCTACCGATCATACCCTTCCAGGTCACACTATCGTTGCCCACATGGACATTGAAGTCTCCCAGAACAACAGGTGAGTCTTCTGGGGGGTAAGCACAAATAACAGTCAGGACTCGTCCCCCACCTGAAGGCGGAGGGAAGCTACAACGTGTGGGCACTAAGACAGGGGGCAACAAGTATGCCCACACTGGCTCGCCACCTCTCCCCATAAGCAACTACAGAATGGAATAGGGTCCAGCCCCTCTTGACATGGATGGTTTCAGAACCCAAACTATGTTTTGAGGTGAGTCCTGATATCTAGTCGGTATCTCTTCAGCTCACGCACCAACTCAGGCCCCTTCCCCGCGAGAGAGGTGACATTCCATGTCCCAGGAGTTAGAGTCAGTAGCCGAGGATCTGTCCAACAGAACCCATGCCTTTGAATACCACCCAACTCACACTGCACCCAATCCCTATAGCACCTCCCACAAATGTTGGGTCCATGGGAGGGTGGACCCATGTCTCCTGGACAAAGAATGGCTTAGAAAATAAATGAATGAGTGATCAGTACACAGATTTTTTTCTATGAGAAGTATGTATTATATTCTTGTTCTTTCATAATCACTCTTGTTTTTAATCAAGTGAAATTTATATTTTATAATGTATCCACTTTGATTGTGAAAGTGCAATAATTATTTCAAACATGACAATTATAATTTTGGAAAATAATGTTTTTTTGTGTGTGAATGTTGACTCTATCTCTCAAATGTTTGCAGCCAAGAACATAAAGGTTGCTTCATTCGTGATGCCAAGTAAAGGTCAACAGTGCTTTACCAGAAATTTGCGCGCGCACACACACACACACACACACACACACACACACACACACACACATGTAGTAGTTTATCATTCATTTTCTGAACCACTTAATCCTAGTTAGGATCATGGGGAGGCTGGCACCCTTCTCAGCCGACTCTGATTAGAGTACAGACTCTGATGGCAGAGTACACCCTGGACAGCTCATCAGGCTATCACAGGACAGAAACATGCTGAAGGCTATGCAGCTCCTCTTGACGAAAGTCAGCAATGGTTCTTTTACATAGACAGTGAGACGTGGCCGGATTTTGATAACTAAATTAGCTGCACTGGGGGACAGATAGTAGTAAATTTCATAATTTAAATAAGCACAAAACAGATCAGCCATCAGGAAAAAGTAAGTACGTTAGTGACACCTTCAAGTCCAATAAATTTCAGAATTTCTGAATCATTCTGATGAGGTGTTTTAGTTTAGGTGCCTCTGATGAGAATCTTCTTTTCATTTACATCCGATTTAAAACTGCCATTCAGGCCCTGGTGGATGTGGTGCCTGTGTCTGTCGAGTAATTTAAAAAGATTGTTTGAAATAAATAATTCCACTGTAAGATAAATCACTTCCAAATTAAAAATTATGGGACATCACAGCAAATCAAGGCAAAAAAGTAGTGATTTGGTGTGGAAAAATAAAACCTCAGAGAACAACTAATTTCATCATAATCATCACAGGACCTGCAGATAATTATTCTAACTGTTGGTGTGAATATACTTGTGGGCAAATAACTTGGCCAAAGCTCAAGCCAAAAACAAAACAAATAAAAACAAAGACGGCTTTTATGGCGGTAACAACAAATTACCAATTGGACAATTCGGAAGAATTCAAAGTCTCACTGCAGAGGCCCTGCACCACCACTTGTTTGCTACAGCTCATGGAGTGCGTAGTATGGGGGAGGGGGTGAAAACAACAAAATTTGCTTAATCTACGTTGTTTTATTGTATGCAAGGTAGAATCAATAAAATATTTTAATGTTGGATTTGAAATTCCACCTCAACATATTCGGGCATCTGAAGACAATCCAAATTAGTAAATAAGTCAGGGGCTCGGACTCTGGTGTTTTTGGGACACTTTGTCATGAAGAATTTTTCAGTTGATAGACTCCAACCTGCGAGCATCATTGTGTTGCTGTGCAGTGAGTGTGCAGTGAGGTTGACAGCTGGTGAGGCACCGACTCTTTTAGAGTCATATTTACAAATACAATTGAACACTAAGAGAATAAAAAATTTATTCATCGTTTGACTGGCAACAATGTGTTGGAAGAAATTTAGCAAGCTACTGTCAGACACTGGTAATCTACAAACAATTGTTTATAATGTGTTATGTTTTTATCTCATATTAGCATACTTAACACAAAGATGTATTTAAAGCTATATATATATATATATATATATATACATATTAAAGATATATAAAGCATACTTCGTTTGAGGTTAAAATTTATTACAACTGTGTTGGTCTTCCTTTAGTTATTACCTCTTATTTTGATTAAGAGTCCAGATTTGTACATTTTCTCAGTGTGGAAATGTAATCTTCCGTTTTGATAAGGTGAATTGTAAAGGAAATATAAACTACAGACGAAGAAGATTCTAAATCACGCAAGAATCTGTGGGCTCATACGCGCCCTCTGCCATGAGTCCGGGGTACTGTTAGCTTCATTGAGTCACTTTTTTTTAACAGAGTTTAATGATTAATCTGCAGCCTAAACATGTTCCAGAAATACATTTTATACATTACCCAGATTATGAATCTGAAAAGCAAAAATCTGAGTGCTTGAAAGCATTTCAACAGCGATATATAAAGGAAGCGCGACATGCGATTTGCATTGTTTGTGAGGGATTCCACCATCCACTGAGTGGCAAAGCAAAGCACATGTGGAAATTCTGCTATTCTTTTTTTTTTTTTTTTTTTTTTTTAATACAGTATTGGACTTTTTGTGATACATACCAACTGACAAATATTAACACTTATTATATTTTATGATGAACATTCTCATAATTGACAAGGGGAGCCTCTCCTGCCTCTCTGGAATGCATATCACAGTTTTTTTTTTTTGTTTTTTTTTTAATAAAGGAATGGCTCATCTAGATCCTGTTCTAGACTGTTGTTACGTTTCACCTGTAAAATTCTGAGCCAGCAAGAAAAATGTGTGGTTGCAGGGGAGTGAGTAGCACTTTCCCTTGCTTCACATTCATGGCTGAAGTGCTCTTGATCAAGGAAACTACCCCAAACTGTTCTTCGGCGCTGCAGTATGTGGCAGCTCACCACTCACTGTACGTGTGTGTGGTCAATTTGGATGGCAAGGGCGTAGGCTGGTCTGACGGGGGGGGCACATCTCGGTTGACCGGAACTCGAGTCCTAGGGACTTTATGCCTAAGCCTTAAAGGGGAAATGAAATGCCGACTAAATAAGTTGGTGGTAGCTTAAATATAGTTTATTTATGCGATTGTGGCTTAAATTTTATATCATAAATAAACCATTGCACACACAGCGGTTTTGTTTTATGTGCTTTTTGCATAAGTTATTGACCCGGAAGCCGCCATTGCTAAGTGCCCGCCTACACAAAGTTACCGTGACGTCACTATGGTTGGTACAAAGTACCAGATGAAATGTGCTGTCCCTCTGATGTACTCATTTCTGATCCTATCCATCCTCGTTACTCCCAAAGAGAACCTCAACATTTTCATCTCTGCTACCTCCAACTCTGACCCCTGTCTTTTCCCCAGGGCCACTGTTTCTAAACCATACAACATTGCTGGCCTCACCACCGTCTTGTACACTTTTCCCTTCATTCTTGCCGATACTCTCCTATCACACATCACACCGGACACTTTTCTCCATCCATTCCAACCTGCCTGCACGTTCCATTCCAAACTACATCTGCAAGTACATGTGCTAAATACATTTACAAATTGAGCTAAAGTTATTAATCTATTCAAAGGCACAAACAAATATTAATACATATTTACAGCACAAAAACATACTATTAATTTTATAAAAGTACTGCGCATTAGGCTGCAGATCCAGGCTGGGTGGATTATGATTATTTGAGCCATTCATTCTCTGTGCGTCAATGTTTGTGTTCTAACACATGTGCAGGAGCCGGAGGCGGGACTAACAAAGTGAGCTTTATCCTCACACTCACACTTTGTTTGACTGACAGTGTTCAGCTATTATTGCTTACTGATAATATTATGTTTGTTGATTGATCAGCTCGGGTGTGCACATGTGCAGTGCCTGTTACACGTTAACTTCCAGTTTACTTCCAGACTCTAGTCATGCAGAATTTATCTCCGACTTTCTCTTCAATAACAGTCATTAAGTTTATTTATAAGATTGTGAATACACATCATTTCTTGTTCAGCGGAACTCAACTCCTGCTGTGTGTGAGGGGGTGCACGTGCACCCTATCACCCCCCCAGTCTACACCCTTGGATGGATTAAATACTAAAGTCAAAAATTTCCCTTGTGAGATTAATACAGTATTTCAAAAAAAAAAAAGAAAGAAAAAAAAAGAAAAGTGTCATCATTTGGTGATCTTCTACAACTGATGCAACTTATCACAAACCTGATAACAAGCTCCTAATCCAGAAATGATATTTACATGTACAATACAATATGCAGTATGCAGTCCTAGGTAATATCATTGTATGGAGAGAGAACAAGTAAGTACATTCATGGTCTCAGAAGCTGGTATTTCCCCATTAACAGAAATAATTGTTTGTAAATGGTTCGTATTTTCAACAGTGTCTGACAGTGACTTGTTAAAACAAATTTAATCACTTAAATATAAATATATAATATATGACTATAAATATTAAATATTATCATATTACGTATATAATTTTTGAATAAATTATTGAAAACATGGTAGGGCAGTGGTGGCCTGGTGTTAAGGTGCTAGATCACTGATCCTAAGGTTGAGGGTTCAAGCCCCACTTTCACTGTCCCCCAGTGCGGCTAACTGGGTTATCAAAGGCCGGCCATCGCTTTCACTGTCTATAGTGTGAGGTTCATGTAAAAGAACCATTGCTGACTTTCGACAAAAGTAGGCTACAAAGTTGTCTCTGTGTTTCCGCCCTGCGATGGCCTGGCGAGCTGTACTGAGTGTACTCTGCCCTTGACCGGAGTCGACTGGGATGGACGTCAACGTTTCCGTGACCCTAATTAGGATGAAGTGGTTACAGAAAATGAAATGAAAACATGTTATCTGTTGTTGTTTTCTTACTTGTTTAAGTGTATAAAAAGCTAACAAACAAACAAAAAACATTTTCCTTGGGTTGTACTTTAATGATGGTCATGTACGTCTTTGTAGAATTTTTGACTCCAAAGGACCCAATGTTGCAGCTCATCTCCCTCCAAAAGGTCTCAGGTTGCTGGAAAATGGAGTCTAAACTGGAGTTGGTGTTTGGGAAGACAGAGAACGAACTGACTCAGAAGATTCCTGAACAGGTAAATGTGTCTCGGTAACATTATGCATTATTCCTAGACCTTTAATTCTGAATTCTATTTATGTTATTATTATGAACAATTTGCAACAATACATATAAAATTAAGAGGGGTATTTTGGATTGCAAGTAGAGTTTCTTATTTTTTAAACCATATTTACTTTTTTACTCCTTGCACCTAAAATTTTTTTTAATTTTTAAAAATCCTTAAGCACAGGCGTGAGATGCTGGTAACGGCAACTGTTGTCATACATGTATCTTCACTGGTGTGTGAAGCAGTTTAACACCGGCTTGTATTTTTATATACTGTATTAAATAGATATACGGTATCTGAACACATCCGGTGCACATCCTTAATCTCCTGAGGCAGCATGGAATTGTAAACACAAAAACTTGGGGTGGGAGGAGATATTTAACAGATCATGGCAACATCTGACTTTGTGTGCAGGTGAATCCAGATGTCTGGGCTACACTCCTGGCTCTGATTTGGTTGCATGGCTTTAAAACTGATGCACAGATTGAATGGCAGATTTTGGCCATGAAAGCAGTGGCATGGATCCGGACCCAGAAAGGTAACTTACAATTCAGAAGTCACTGATTAAACTATTGAATTCAAGGACATATGGCGGATATTGTACTTTTTAAAAATTTGTTCTGTGTGTGTGTGTGTGTGTGTGTGTGTGTGTGTGTGTGTGTGTGTGTGTGTGTTTTCCAGTGGTCAATCTGTCAGAGTGTGTACGGGTAGGAAATGCTCTGCTTGGCTGTCAGGTTGACGAAAATGCTCTTGGGATCTGAAGTCTATTCCATTCCAGCATCAATATAAAAGGCTTAGCATCATTTCTCCTTCTACATGTTTAAAGAGCTATACTTTCACTTGCATGCTTTAAAAATACAGTCGACCCCCAATTTACGAAGACCCCTTTGTACGAAATCCCCAGATTACGAAAAACATTTTCTTGAGTTTCTGCCCCCGAAATACGAGACAACCCCCTCTTACGAAAAGAAATTCAAAATTCAAAACGCGCCAATCAAAATTTCACACGACACACGAGTTGCTCTCTCATTGGCTGTCTCTCAACATCACACCCCGCTGGCCTTCCAGATAGAGACAGAAGGAAGCTTCACTCTTTAGTTTTTACTTTAGTTTTTTAAGTTGATTTAGTTCAGTAAATGTTTAATAAATGTGGGCGCATTTGAGCTCATCTGGAATTCCAATCCCTCAAGGAATCAAATTAAAGTTGCGTTTGTCAAGCAGGGAATGCACTTTGAATTCACATCTTGTGGGCCTGGCCCGCAGTGCGTGCACGAGAGAGAGAGAGAGAGAGAGAGAGAGAGAGAGAGGGAATAGCGCTTTAGTTTTTTTAAGTTGTTTTAATTCAGTAAATGGTCAAGCAGGGAATGCGCTTTGAATTCACGTCTTGTGGGTGTGGCTCGCAGTGCACGCATGAGAGAGAGAAATATAGAGAGAAAGAGAGAGAGAGAGAGAGAGAGACACACAGAGAGAGAGAGAGAGAAAGACAGGTGTGTGTGTGTGTGTGTGTGTGTTAATAAAAATGTTTAATAATGGTTTAATTAATAAATATGTTAATAAAATGGTTTAATAAATAATTTCTTTTACTTTTAACACATATTTCATACAAAATTGGTGTACTTTTATCATTTTTAAAGGGTTTATGAGGTTTATCCACTCCAAGGACTGGATGGAGCCTTAGAACAAATTAGGCATTTAATATGTAAGATGCGACCCCGACTTACGTAATCCCCACTATACGAAAATGACTGTGGAACGGATTAATTTCGTAAATTGGGGGCCGACCGTACATTTAAAATGCGTCTACTAGATGAATTAATATTAGGTTTAAAAGCTTGGTGACTGGATTAATTAAATAAACCACAGACTTCAAATACAGTAACCAGATGCTTAAGTATCTTTGCGCTGATTTATTTGCAGTAATTATAAAGCCTTTGATTAAAATTTAAAATCACTGCGATATTTGTGTGTGTGTAGTCTTTCTTATCATTTATTTTGTGATGTTTAGGATGTGTTGTTGGCCTGTCGAACCAAACCTGATTCTTTTCACCTTTCAATCACAACCTGTAATAACTGTTCCAACAGTCTGTGCCCTTCTGTAGAAGCTGATCACATGTCCTTGCCTTCACCACTCACACATATTAATAAGCCTTGGGCAGCCATGACACCTTATCCAGGTCTCTAGTTGTTCTTTTTTGGAAGTTTGGTAGGTACTTACCACTGCACATCAGGAACACCCCACCAGACTCGTTGTTTTGGAGATATACACTCAGATATACACTTCCCCAGTGCAGCTACCTGGGCTATCAAAGGCCGGCCATGGCTCTCACTGTCTGTGGTGTGAGGTTAATGTAAAAGAACCATTGCTGACTTTCGACAAGAATAGCTCCAAAGCCGTCAACGTGTTTCCACTCTGCAATGGCCTAGCGGGTTGTCCAGGGTGTAGTCTGCTCTCTCCCGGAGTTGGCTGGGATGGGCGCCAGCCTCCCCACAACCCTAATTAGGATTAAACAGTTACAGAAAATGAACTGAACACTCAGTCTTTTAGCCACCACTATGTGGCCCTTGTCAAAGTCATGCAGATTATTTTTTCACGTTCATTTAACTCGTTACCTTCAATTATTGACTGTTTACTTTCTGCTCTATACATCCCAGTGGTTGGCAGGTGCCACTGTAACAAGATAATCAACACTGCTCTTTCCACATCTCAGTGCTCATAATGTTTTGACTGTTCCAGGTCAGTGTGCAAATTACTTCCTGCCATGGATTCGAACTTATTTCTGAAGCTCCTGTAACTGTAACGGAACTGACAGGTCACTATGAGCATAGTAAAGATTCCCAGATACAGTGAAGCACAGAAGGAGACGGATGCTCTAAGGAGAGCCTTTAGAAAAACAAAAGCTTTCAATTGCTGACAAAGCTTATCTGAGACAAATCTGATTAATTTTGGCCATGATTTATTTTAGTAGAAAGTAGATAGTGGAAAATGAGAAATTAATTTTAGTTTCATGTGGTAACTATGAGCCCCAGGAAGTGATAAAAATCTGTACAGGAAAAAAATGTTGAGAGTTTTGTTAAACCTTGAGAAAAATTTTGCTGAATCTCAAAACTCTTGTGACTTTAGATCAGTTCCAATTCAGCTAATGTCCAGTTTAGTGACCATGTCTTATCCAGATCAGTTCATTTTCTGTAACCGCTTAATCCTAATTAGGGTCGCGGGAAGGCTGGCACCCATCCCAGTCGACTCCGGGCAAGGGCAGAGTACACCCTGGACAGCTCACCAGGCCATCGCAGGGCGGAAACACACTGATGGCTATGCAGCTACTCTTGTCGAAAGTCAGCAATGGTTCTTTTACATGAACCTCGCACCATAAACAGTGATAGACATGGCCGTCCTCCGATAACCCAGTTAGTTGCATTCGGGGGACAGCGACAACCTGTGGTAAGTGGAGCTTGAACCCCCAACCTTAGGATCAGCGATCCAGCACCTATACCACTCAGCCGCCACTGCCTCGTGTCTTATCCAGTATCTATCTATCTAGTGCCTGAGTCGTAGAACGACCATTGGCGACCCGCCATGAAGGATAACGCCCTGGTTATCATCTTCATGGCGGTTTTCTTGGAAGGATTAGTGCAGTGGTTTGCCATTGCCTTCTGCACGATGCGAACCTACGGGCTATCCAGTATCACCATGAAATAATAGAACGTACCCACCCCACCCCCACAGCATAGTATGACGACTTTAGTACGCATTTTTTTATTTGGATTTTTTTCTTTTAATTTTATTTTATAAATTGATTCATTTGTTCTAAAGCTATTTTCTGAGTCTTCAATCTTGAAGTGTTCATGGAAACAAAATAGATGCATCACATGACCACATTTTCCTGGGATGCTCATGTCATTACTCTCCAAATATATACTTGCTCAGTCCTTTACCAAACTACTTAATCCTACTATTAAGGTTGCGGAGAGGGTGGAGCCTATCAAAGGCCAACATTGGCACAAGGTAGGGTCCACCGTGAACAGCTCACTAGACATGGCACACCGAGGGACAATTTTTTAACAGACAGTTATCCTCATATGTACTTTGGACTGTGGGAGGAAACTAGAGTACCCAGAGGAAACCTATGCAAGCACAAAAAGGGCATTGCAAACACAATACACACAGAGATACCCAGGCCCTGAAACCTGTGTGCTGGGTAAGGGGGATCTGTGAGACCACTACATCGACCATTCCCCCTGTCTGGAGAGGCAGGTGGTGGATTGAGGCACTGAGATCTTAGAGTCAACCAGATGAGATGCCGCAGAGGGGAAAAAAGCAGGAGGAAAGCTGTAGCCGCCCAGAGCGCTCCCTGACAAGGCTTCAGATGGCCACAATGTCCCAGAGTATGCCGAACGATCGTCTTCTCACCCAGTGGAGTGCGTGGTGTCACAGACTGAAGAACTGACTCTGGAAACCGCGATCATCGTCATAGTGGATGGTACAATGGTGACACCTAGTGGTCAACGAAAATGCATCGGCGTCCAAAATCAGTCACGTGGTTATGTGCCGAAAGGAAACTTGGGCTAACACTGATCACGTGTTCATGCTCGAGCAAATCAAGCAGTTTCAGAGTGTTGTTCTCTTCGGAGAGATGATTCTCCACAACCGGAGATTACAATAAGAGATTCGTGTAAACTGTTCTCTGAGTCCTTCGGTCTTCATCAGCATCTGAAGTTGCTCCCACGAAGAGGAAGAAAATCAGCGTCAAGAAACATATTTATTACCATGCCAGGAACGGGATTACTCTACAGTGAGGAAATGACTCGGTACAGACTCCTCTGGACTGAGTGAGTGTGAATGTTTAGATTGTGAAATGCTTTTCAGGCTCAGTGGAGCTTCTTATTCGAAATTCTCCGCTCCACCTTTCTGTTGCTCAGACGGCGCTGGTTCAATGGTGACGGCACGGGTGCGCCAGAAGGGGGAGGCATTTACCCAGCTGTGTCCTCGCAACTTATTCAGCTTTCAATTTGTCTGTTTTATTATGAACTGGAATCTTTAAGGTTAATGTCCATCTGGATGACTTCAGCAATGGCGTGGTTGCGTGTATTATAAAATAAAATTATTACGAAACCTTTTTCTTTAACTTTAATAAATATGGTTAAATTTAATTTAGGCCCAACTTTGATTCTCTCTCTCTCTCTCTCTCTCTCTCTCTCTATATATATATATATATATATATATATATATATTTCTGTCTTTCTCTGTTTTCTCTCCCTCTCATTCTCTCTCCCTGTCTGTCCTCCTGTCTGTTGATTCTCTGTGTTTGATCTCTTCGTGTCTGTCTCTCCCTCTCTCCCTTTCTATCCATCTTGTTTCTCTCTGTTTCGTTTCTATGTGTCTTTGTAGTCTCCCTCTGTCCCACTATCTCTCACTCAGTTTCTGGGTTTGTCTTTGTCTGCCCCCCTCTCCCCCCTCACTCAGTATCTGGGTTTGTCTCTGTCTCTCCTTCTCTTTTCTATTTCTGCTTTTCCTTTCGGCTTTTCCCTTCAGGGGTCGCCACAGCGAATCATCTGCCTCCATCTCACCCTATCCTTTGCATCTTCTTCTCTTACACCAACGACCTTCATGTTCTCCTTCACCACATCCATGAATCGTCTCTTTGGTCTTCCTCTAGGCCTTCTGCCTGGTAGTTCCAGCCTCAGCATCCTATTACCAATATATTCACTATCCCTCCTCTGTACATGTCCAAACCATCTCAATCTAGCCTCTGACTTTGTTTCCAAAACATCTTGCATGTGCTGTCCCTCTGATGTGCTCATTCCTAATCCGATCAATCCTCGTTACTCCCAAAGAGAACCTCAACATTTTCATCTCTGCAACCTCCAGCTCTGCCTCCTGTCTTTTCCCCAGGGCCACTGTTTCTAACCCATACAACATCGTTGGCCTCAACACTGTCTTGTACACTTTTCCTTTCATTCTTGCTGATACCCTCCTATCACACATCACACCGGACACTTTTCTCCAACCATTCCAACCTGCCTGCACACGCTTCTTCACCTCTTTTCCACTCTCTCCATTGCTCTGGACTGTTGAGCCGAAGTACTTAAAATCCTCCACCTTTCTTATCTCTGCTCCCTGTAACCTCACCGTTCCTCTTGGGGCCTTGTCATTCATGCACATGTATTCTGTCTTACTGAGGCTAATCTTCATTCCCCTCCTTTCCAGGGCATACCTCCACCTCTCTAGATTTTCCTTCACTCTGCTCTCACTACAGATCACAATGTCATCTGCAAAGATCATAGTCCATGGGGAATCTTGTCTAACCTCGTCTGTCAGCCTGTCCATCACCATAGCAAACAAGAAGGGGCTCAGAGCTGACCCTTGATGCAGTCCCACCTCCACTTTGAACTCTTCTGTCACACCGACAGCACACCTCACCACTGTCTTACATCTCTCATCCATGTCCTGCACCACTCTAACATACTTCTCTGCCACTCCAGACTTCCTCATGCAATACCACAGATCTTCTCTCGGCACCCTGCCATATGCTTTCTCCAGATCCACAAAGGCACAATGCAGCTCCGTCTGACCTTCTCTGTACTTCTCCATTAACATCCTCAAGGCAAACACTGCATCTGTGGTGCTCTTTTTTGGCATGAAACCAAACTGTTGTTCACAAATGCTGACCTCTGCCCTTAGTCCCGCTTCCACTATTCTTTCCCATAACGTCATCGTATGGCTCATCAACTTTATCCCTCTGTAGTTGCCACAACTCTGCACGTCTCCCTTGTTCTTAAAAAAGGGCACCAGCACACTTCTCCTCCATTCCTCTAGCATCCTCTCACTCTCTAAGACCTTGTTGAATGTTCTTGTCAGAAACTCTACTGCTACCTCTCCTAGACACTTCCATACCTCCACCGGTATGTCATCAGGGCCAACTGCCTTTCCATTCTTCATCCTCTTCAATGCGCTCCTCACTTCACCCTTACTAATCTTTGCTACTTCCTGGTCCCCAACAGTCACCTCTTCTACTCTTTTTTTTCTCTCTCATTTTCCTCATTCATCAGCTCTTTAAAGTACTCTTTCCAGCACACTTCTGTCATCAGTCAATACATTTCCCTCTCTGTCCTTTATCACTCTAACTTGCTGCATGTCTTTCACATCTCTATTTCTTTGCTGCGCTAACCTGTATAAATCATTTTCTCCCTCCTTACTGTCCAACCTATCATACAAGTCATCATGCACCCTCTGTTTGGCCATCCACACCATGAAAAAACATCTTAAACCCTGCTCCTAAGCTTCTAGCCTTGCTACCGTTCCACCTGGTCTCCTGAACACACAGTATGTCCACGTTCCTCCTCTGCATCATGTCAGCCAGCTCTCTACCTTTTCCTGCCATCGTTCCAACATTCAAAGTCCCTACTTTCAGTCCTAGACTCATGCCTTTCCTCTTCTCTGTCTGCCTACGGACACGCCTCCCGCCTCTCCTTCTTCGACGTCTTCGACCAACAGTAGTCCAATTTCCATCAGCACCCTGTTGGTTGACAGCACTGATGGCGGTCGTTGTTAACCCGGGCCTCGACCGATACGGTATGTCACTCTTTCTTGTGATTCGCATATTTTATTTGGCATTTGTTTTACGCCGGATGCCCTTCCTGACGCAACCCTCTGCATTTATCCGGGCTTGGGACCGGCGTGAGGGAGAGACACTGGTTTGTGCCCCCCCTCACGGCTGCATTTCTCCTTCTCTTTTATTTTTCATTTATTTTGAAGACTTGAAGTGATGAGAGAATGTAAGTCACTCTTGATCAGGATGTCTGTCTAATTTCAATGGGAAATTCTGGGTGCTGTGTATTGAATGATCATAAAACTTTGTACACCAACACGATTTTCTGCGTTAGAGAATGTTGATCTCCCCTTCGTTGCAATGCGGCATAATTGCAGCCAGCCGAGCAACATTTAAGGTGGAACGGAATCTGGAATGAATCGCCAACTTCACCCTCGTAGTGTTTGCAGACTGTTGTGTTCATAGACGCATTGAATGCTCATTAATCTGTTGTGTGCAGCCCAGCTTGTCATATCGAGGTACCTGAGCGGTTAACATTCAGTTATGAGGCTCTGAAGTGCAGAGGATTGGAGAAGAGGTGTGTCTGTGTTCCAATTCGTCCAGGAACCGATGAGGAAATCCTGCTGGTTCACAGGTAGGGAGGGTCATGCTGGGCCTGGAACCTCTACTCATCTGTGCATGGTAATCATAAACTGCGAAAATCTTATCCAGATAATAAACGGGATAAGCGAATGCATTTCACTGCTCAGAGGGAACAAATTACTGAATAATTTACATATTAAAGTAGTAATTTTGTTTATTTGCATATCAAGATAATTTTTCTAAAATATTTTAGTCCAGGGGGTCCTGGGATGGTGCTCCTCAGGTTGTGGTTTTGTTTATTTTTAAATATTATTGGCGCATCCAGCTGGCGGATTGATCAGTTTTATGCTGTTGATATGCGGCGTCTATCTGCCTGCCCACTGTTTATTAAATGCTTTCTCTCCTTTCTCACTGGTCTTGTGAACTTGTTCCAAGTTTTTAGAATCACAAAAACTCGTATTTTTCTCCTGTTTCTTGATGGATTTGAATTCTGTTTGCTGAAAGAGCTCGGTGGGTCTTTACAGTTGTCAGCTGTGTGCATCATGTTCGGTTCATGTCGTCTGTTCCCCTCACATGTGCTCTTTCCTGTTTCTTTGTGCCTATTACATTTGCTCTCGTAAATCTGATCATCAGATGCGGTACCACACAAATAAGTAAAAATGCTGTGATTCTTGCCCCCACAAATATTTTGCCAAATACCTGCACTGGTAGCAGGACACTAGTAGCTTGGTGGTTAATACTCTGGGTTACTGATCAGAGGGTTGTGCGGTTGAAGCCCCAGATCAAGGTTCTTATCCCTCAGGTGCTCAGTTATACAAACGAGAGTCGCTCTGAATAAGGGCGTCTGCCAAAGTGCCCTGATTGTAAATGCAAGACTTTGCATAATTCTTGTACAGTTCTGTTCACTGTGCTTTCACAAACGCCATCAATAATCAAGTACGTATGCAGACGACATGATGGTCTCCAAGCAGATGTACCACACACAGTACATGCGCCCTGAACAGTTCACCAATTGTGCAGAAGGTAAAGGTGACCAGCGGCAATCTAGAGGCGCATCAGTGACATAGCGAGTGGATAAACTGGGGCAAAGTATGGTTTAAGTGGCAGCCACAAGTCTGCACATGTCCACGTGGAGGAGATGACGGGAGGCACGTCGCATGTATAAAATTTTATATATATATATATATATATATATATATATATATATATATATATATATATAAAAGGACTGGACAAAGACTTTCTATTGAAACTCCATTTATCACTACAGATCTGTTTCGAGGGGTGGTGAAACCATCCTCTCTCTTCAGGTGAAACCATCCTCTCTCTTCAGGTGATTATAGAAGAGATTCTCTTCTATAATCACCTGAAGAGAGGATGGTTTCACCACCCCTCGAAACAGATCTGTAGTGATAAATGGAGTTTCAATAGAAAGTCTTTGTCCTGTCCTTTTATTTTTGTTATTTGCTCTACCAAAAAGTATTGAGCACTCTCCTACGGAAGGATCTACTCAGAAAATCCTCTCTCTCTCTCTCTCTCTCTCTCTCTCTATATATATATATATATATATATATATATATATATATATATATATATATATATATATATATATATATAGTTTTCTTTTGAAAATGACACCAAAGGAGATCCTGTAGAGGAAATTCCATTTGCTGCCGGCTTAATTTGAATGCCTCGAAATAATAAACATAGACTTGTGAAAAAATATCCGGTGCCGTCATCCTGCGACCCTAATTGCGATTGAGCGGTTCAGGAAATTAATTAATCATAATTACTCCTCTGAGGTAAAAACTTCGGAAGCCCTTCATGAAACCATGTGACCCACTAATGTGTACAGTATTCTTTATATGGTTGTGTGTTTGTGCTCTGTGTAGTAAAGAGTATCTTGATGCTGTGAAACAAACCAAACACATGAGTTTGGACGATCTGGTGACCTTCACGAAGCAATATGGAGACGTTTATTTTCATCCCGTAAGCCACAACACTGCAGAACACCCGCAGCAATAAAACTGTGATTTTATTTTTCTGGTTTCTGCAGTCACGCTGCTGATCTTTTTTATATTTTGTAGAATATTTATCATTGTGCTACGCTGGCGGTTGGTGCGACGCTGCAGCTGGTGGATAATGTTATGGCGGGGAAGGTGAGCAATGGGATGGCTCTTGTAAGGTAAATGTCAAGAAGAGAGTCCTGTGCATTAATATTTTCAGTAATTTGTGATATTTAAATGCCTTTTAAGTTTTGTCAGGCGTATATGGAAAAAAAATCATCGCAATAAATACTCCACTTAGAGAATGTCCACTTATCGAAAATGCTTTAAGCTATTAATAATAATAATATTCTTTTGTTCCTTTTTATTCTTCTGTCCTGTGTTGTGTTCAGGCCTCCTGGTCATCACAGCCAGCGAAGTGAAGCCAATGGTTTCTGTGTGTTCAACAATGTGGCCATAGCAGCCGTTTACGCCAAGAAACACTACAACCTCAACAGGTATCGACTCAAGAATGGTGCAAGAAATAAAATGGTGCCATTGCTTCAGTCTGTAGGCTGAAGGGGTTTTCATGTGTTCAGGGTGTTGATCGTGGATTGGGATGTTCATCATGGACAGGGAGTGCAGTATTGCTTTGAAGAGGATTCCAGGTCCGACAGTTTTTCAGGTTTTTACAAGTTTATGGTTCGATATTGTACTCATTTCCAGACCTTTATTTGTCACTGTGGATTTATTTTTCATTCCAGTGGAGCACGAAAGTATGATTCCTTCACTAAAATAAACCTTTGAAGTTCTTCAGGAGGCTGCTTCCTGATCCCCTCCTGATTTGGAGTGTGTGCTGGACGGTCCTGTTTGGCGTCCTCTTCCTATTTATGGTGTTTCCATTCCTTGTGCCTTCTCTACTCTGAATGGTCCCCTCTATGCTTTTTGCATTTTTAAGGGTGAAGATATCACTGTGTGTGGGGGGTATAAAGAAGGGGGAAGGCCAAAGAAAGGGGAAGGCCGAAGTGCCCCCCTCCCCAAATAAAGGGAGAGAAACCTTGTGCTTATTGTATTTATGGCCAATTCAAACACCCTAAACTATTAATTGCCACTGCAGCATCATCTAACAGCTGTTCGGCACTATAACATCAACAAAGTGAAAAAAAGCATCATGTCTCCCCTTTAAAATCAAACCAAGCACTTCGGCCTGCTCACTGAGTGCTGCTCTCTTTGGTGTTGTAGTGTTTTGTATTTCTCTTGGCATCGCTACGAGCACCAGCGTTTCTGGCCTCATCTTTCTGAGTCGGACTTTGATAGCGTGGGGAAAGACAAAGGAATCGGCTTTAACATCAACCTGCCCTGGAATAAGGTACTGCTGTCCAGTATGGAGCACATGCATGAATATATACAGTATTGAGATTAACAGCTCACTAAATTTCAGGTGATCACCAAGACCTATTCTGTACACTGTTTTCATTTTCTGTTTAATTAAAGAAATGATGACAGTTAATAAGTTACTGCAGAGACGGTCGTTGTGTCAGATTTAATTCTGATTAATATTTTCGATTTTACTGCCTGTGCAGTGAATGTAGTACATAAATAATGCAAGAGATTTGCTGTCATTAGAACCCCATGTTTTATGTGTCGCTTCCCCAGGTGGGATTGACCAATAGTGACTATCTCTCAGCGTTTTTCCATGTTCTTTTGCCTATTGCATATGAGGTAAGTTTTACAGACCTTTGAAAACTTTATGCTCAGAAATTTTATTTCTTTTAAATTTGCTCTGGTTAAACTTACATGTCGTTCTAGTTTGATCCTGAGCTGGTGCTTGTCTGTGCCGGATTTGATTCTGCCATAGGAGATCCAGAGGTGAATAAAATTCGCAGTTTATTCCGTACCATGAACCCCAAGCATTAAACATGTTTAATGGGGCTGTGTCTTTGTTTAACGGACATTTCTGGAAAGTTTTTCAGTGTTTACACATACAGTACTCTGGCTTCCTTTCGGCTTTTTCCCTTTTTTACTTGGGAGTCGCCACAGCGAATCATCTGATTCGCACGTTTGATTTGGCAGAGGTTTTTATGCCGGATGCCCTTCCTGTCACAACCCTTTAGCAAGGGACAGAAACACGCTGACGGCTTTGCAGCCTACTCTTTACGAAAGTCAGCAATGGTTCTTTTACATGCCTCTCACCATAGCCAGTGAGAGACATGGCCCGCCTTTGATAACGCAGTTAGCTGCACTGGGGGTTAAACATACAGTACTCAGGGATGTAAAATTCTAAAGGGGAGAAAACCTTTAGAGGAAGCAGGGATGAGATATGAGTTAATTCTCTGATGCAGAGGTGAACTTGTTTGTGTTTATTGGGAGTAGCTTACCTCTCATCTAGTAAATTCAGGTGTGAACTACTGCAATCAGCCTGAGTAGCTCAGCCACGCCCTCAGCCAGAGTGGAGAGTTAGAAAACATGGCCCCTAAAATCAAAGTCCCCCCAAAACACAGACCATAACAAAAGAACACGAAGTGTAATAAATCGGATTAAAAAAACAAAAGGATAAACATGCTACAGTGCATAAAATCACACACACAAACATTTTAAACATTAACTTGGGTACTGTACTGGGATAATAATTGAAAAAGACTTTAATACTACAGTACTACAGTTCAGAGGATTAGTCCTCTTCAGGCACTGCCGTTCTTTGTCTTATTTCTTCAGAAGAGACATCCAACGTCATTACCTTTTTTCTAACACTTAGCCAGAGAAGACGCACAGCGTTTGAGTGGCATCATAGAGCTTAACTGGTAATTAAAACACACTAAAAAAAGGCTCATTGACAACTTGTAAGCGAATGAGAAAAAAGGGACGCATACATCATCTCAACCAATCAGCAGAAGGGAGAACTGCCATTAGCTGGATTTGAATCACGTGACAGTTACTCGTCAATCCGTGAATATGCAGGGGCGCGAGTGCAACACCGTGAATAGTCAAGGGTTAACTGTACATGACTTTCAAAGTTTGTATGTGATTAATAAATTTGGTTCTTTGAATATATAGTTTTGACAATATTTCCACAAAGTTAAAGTGTTGATATTTTCGAAATTATTGAAATTGTTCACATTTTGATTTCATACCCACACAGTCACGTGTCAATGACGTGATTCTTTTTAAGTATATGAAGAAAATTACAAATCTTATCTTTTTATACATTCATCTTCATGACTTATAGGAATACGTAATGTTTTTATCCCAGTTTATTTAATGAAATATCAGATGTCAGAACATACAAGTTTTGACATTTTTGCATTAACAAAATGTTAAATGATGCACTTCTTATACCAACAAAATGGGTCGGTGTCTGGGGCTTTGCCACCCAGACCCCCAAACTGTCCGTAACATTTTCCTCGGATTTCTTCTCTGCCATCTCACATCCCTGAGAACTGTGTAAAGATTGCAGGTGTCCCGTGTTCTGGTGTATGTTTGTTATCAATTTATATTTTATGACATTTACATTTAGCGAGCCAGCACAAAAACATTTTAGATTTCCAAACATTTGTTTTTTTACCACTAAGTTAAATGTTTAAGTGGCTTGCACACTAAAACAATTTGAAGAAACAAACATGAACGAATTGCTAAAATATGCACAATATTCCCGACTAATTTATGAGAGGGAGGGGTTGCATCCGCTCACTTTACTCTCACTCACAGTGATTGATAGCCAATCATGGGCTTTTATGTGCTCATTCCTACCATGGGGTATGTAGTGGTTCCCTCCAAGTGTGTTACACTGCCCCAAAATGCGCATACATCACAGTTTGAAAAGAGGTGGGTGGCTAGCATTGCATGTCAATAATGGGGCATGTGCATGCTTTTACCCTTCCCTGGTTGGTGGTGGTCGTGTGACAGGGAAGGTATTACCTGATGAGTGGGAATTGGATACAAATAAAATTAGGCAGTAAATGGGGGAGAAATAAATCAAGAAAGAAATGTCTGTCCTACTCCATTCAATGTCTCAACTGCCTTCATAACCTCAATGGTATTGGCTGAGAAGGCAAAGAAGTCGAGGGCCGTGAGGACATGGTTCAAGCTGAGAAGTGTAAATAATGAGCAGTGTGGATGAGTATGTATGTATGTATATATAGGTGTACGTGTATAATATAATATAATATAATTTTGTGTGTGTGTGTGTGTGTGTGTGATTACCAGAACAAATGGTTATTGGCCATTTGGTAACAGTTTCGCAGGAGAAGAGGAGCATCTTGGTTACAATACTTGAACACTTTTGTGCTTTTTCATAGGGAAACAAATGAGTACTGTACATAGTTAAAATAGATCAAACACAGAAATAGAAATTACATGTTATATCACTTCCAATGAAAAACACTTGCTAACGTCCATACATACGTCCATAACCATAACCTCCGCAAGTAACCCACAGGATTGAATGACCCAGTTTTGTGCATTTTATAGACATAAATAAGTATCACTTCAATATACCGTATTCAATGTGCCATGTGCTAAAGTTGACATTCTTGTTGATTCACTCGAACAGCACCGGGAGAGAAAAGTAAGGGGTCTTTTTTAAAAAATTATGCTGTTTTCTGTTTATTTTCAGCTTTCATGTTAGTAGTTTGCTGATACCACAAAATGAATAATACAAATAGCAGTAAAACTTTTTTATTGTTCTATTATTATTCAGGTTTTCCACTTTGATGGTAATAAGCACTTACCGTTCCACTCCGCTGGTAACATTTTAATAAGCGCCCACACACTCCAATTTTTAAAGTGCCTTGGGCGCTTATGACGTCGAAGACGGGTATTACATGCACACATCATGCTGCAAAGATGACCAACTGTTTAAAATATGATAGGGTACAAAAAAGCACTTTGGAAACACTACAGTATTAATCATATAGTGAAAGGGCTCTTTGTGTGTAATTGTTTTGCAGGGCAGCATGTGTGCTTCTCCTGAGATTTTTGGCCACCTTACCCACCTGTTGATGTCTCTGGCTGGGGGCAGGTTGTGTGTTGTTTTAGAGGTATGTACACCCATGTAAACCTAAATACGGTCATCCCTTGCCACTTCGCGATTTGAGCATCCTACTTCACAGTTTTTCGAATATCGTGGCCAGGTCTGGTCTACATTATCTGCGATATTCAAGGGATGACTGTACATTCTTCTTGTGTTTATGTTCGTATGTAAAGGTAAAGTCAGTTGGGCTTTTTTCACCCAAACCTAGTAGGCTCATCAGGCCGGTGCTTATGCCCGGTTTCCATAGCGTGAAGCGACTAGGAGTTCAACTCCTCCTGGATGGGACACTAGTCCATTGCAGGTTACCTTCCCAGTATATTTTTACTGGTACCCATTTTATACTGCTGGGTGAACAGAGGCACACTTGTGGTTAAGACCTTGCCTGGGGGTCTAACTGGGAACACACAACCTCACGATCATGAGCCCAGCACCCTAACCACTACACCAAGTGCCCCATTCGTATGTAGCAATGTAGTAATTTTTTCTCCTTCTCTTTGTCTTAGGGCGGCTATAACTTGACTTCTCTTCCTCAGTCAGTCTGCCAAACTGTGCAAACTCTCCTTGGTGATCCTACACCGGTACTGAATGATATTGGCGCCCCATGTCGCAGGTGGGTTTCAACTGCGATAGACATAATTTATCAGACTTGTGTGGAGCTTTGAAAGGTGGTGGAATTATTTTAAGCTGTGTATTAGATCTATTAACACATCTATCAGGAACTTGTGTCTGGAATAGTATGTTTACATTTAAACTACATCTGATCTTCTCACTCTGCAGTGCTCTGGAGTCTATTCATAATGTTCGAGTTGTTCACCAGATGAACTGGGGCTGCCTCAGACACTTGGGTACTTTTTTATGCTTTAATGATGCAATGCAAATTAATACCAAACATGCACGTGTTTCGTGTTAAAGCGCTTGTGGGAGCAAAGTCAGACCCGAGTCAGTTTTAATAAAGTGTTCCTACTGAAGGAACTGTGGATGGTCCAAAACCTATTTTTAGCGTAACTGACCCACACTAGGAATGAAAAATTATTCAAAAATGACAATCTTGCTTAAGAAATGTAAAATATGTTCCTTATTAGTTAATTTGAGCCTTAATTACAGTAGCAGTTACACACACACACACACACACACACTCAATATTTTCCCTAATATTGCTCCACTACTATTTGGCCTTTTATTGCAGAATTATTCAAAATCTGTCTCTGAGAAGTTAAAAATGTAAATAACATACATGTTTAATATGATTTGTAGTCTGTTGTGTGTCAGAACCAAGCACCAAGCGCTTCAGAGTGGATGAGACCAATGACCAGACGGAAGAGGAGAAAACTGAAGATCTAGTCTGGCCTGAACCTTTACCTAGAGATGCACCTCCTCTGCACACAGTAGTTCTGATCTCAAAAGAGCAAGAAGATGTGCTTCCAAAGACGTGTCAGTGTTTGGATGAAATATCACCAAAGTGTGCAGAGGAGGCAGAGAAAATCAGGTTATTTATTTATTTATTTATTAAGTTTATTTAAAATGGAATTTTATTATTTTAATTATTGTTCTCAGTGCACACCGAGCTGATAATATTTTTAAAGCAGATATTTCTTGGAGGTGGCACGGTGACTAGCATGTCCGCCTCACAGCAAGAAGGTCCTGGGTTCAATTCCCAGCTTGGGCGTTTCTGTGTGGCATTTGCATGTTCTGCTCATATTTGTGTGGGTTTCTTCTGGGTACTCTGGTTTTATCCACAATAGGCTAATTGGCTGATTCCAAGTCACCCCAAGGTGTGAGTGTTGGACCTGCAATGGATGGGCGAGCTGTCCAGGGTGTGCTTCGCTCCTGCCCAGAATCGGTTAAAATGGGCATCTTCCTACGACCCTAATTAGGATTAGGAATATTTCTTACTACAAATATATATACTGTACACACTTTTCGTTAAGTGCTGGCGGCCGGCGGAAGCGCAGGCTACTATTAGCCTAGCGCCGGTTATATTTTATAATAGTAAATAGTAATATTTAATAATATAATAATAATCTTTAATAAAGACATTTTCATGGCATTTGTGAAGCTATGTACAACACGGTCACTTGTTTTGATAATTTCTTAATCGGTTCACGTCTGACATCCCATGATGCACTATGCTACCTTATTCATTGAGCACTATGCTACCTCATTCAAAAGCGTGGTGTTTTTTATATACGTGCCGCCCGTGTAGATTTAGATCATGACGGGTCGTACAATTCCGGGTAAAATATAGTCCAAACTAATGTGAGTCGTACCGACAAGCATGGCACCGAAGCGAAGTAGAGTTAAACAACCAACATTAAATAAGTTGTGCAAGCGACTCAAGACCACTGTTTCGGAAACATCCGTATCTCATGAAATAGGTAAAAAAGTTTTATGTCCTATTCAAACACAAATTATTTCTTCATTGCACTGAGTGATAATAGTGAAAACTAGTCCCCAACTAAACTAGTCTAATCTTATTCTTAATGGATTCACGCCACACTATACAGAGACGAAAATTCATGTACTTGACCTGGGCTACGTTAACAAATAGATCTACAGAACGCTCATTAGGTCCTACATTGAACATGAGCGTTATGTTGATCTATTTGTTAGCCAAGTCATTCCCATGCCTTTTTCATGGCAAAACAGTCTTAATACAGTACAGGGTTTCACTAGCAGCTCGGAGAGTTAATTTCACATGGGGGGGTGGGGGGGCGCAAATAAGATTGTTAGACATTTAATTTCGAACAAAAGTCAGTGGCAGATATTAGGGGGCCAAAGGGACCCCCCCCCCCCAAAAAAAAAAAAAAAAAAAAATAGTAAAATAATGAGTCCATAAATTGGTACAGATGTATAAATATACCTGAAAAATATTATTTCACTTTCCTAAATTCTATAATTTTGTGCATAAAATATAACCATTGATTTTGTTATTTATTAGATAAATGTTTCGTAGATATATTATAATTCTCAAATTTCTCTTTCCACATTTTTTTCCACATTTCACAAATGTTATATATTAGTCAAGTCTTCTTCTTCTTTTTCTTTCGGCTGTTCCCTTCAGGGGTCACCACAGCAAATGATCTGCCTCCATCTCTCCCTATCCTCTGCATCTTCTACTCTTACTCCAACGACCTTCATGACCGCCTTCACCACATCCATAATTCTTCTCTTTGGTCTTCCTCTGGGCCTTCTGCCTGGTAGTTCCAACCTCAGCATCCTACTACCAATATACTCACTATCCCTCCTCTGTACATGTCCAAACCATCTCAATCTAGCCTCTTTGACTTTGTCTCCAAAACATCTAACATGTGCTGTCCCTCTGATGTACTCGTTTCTGATCCTATCCATCCTCGTTACTCCCAAAGAGAACCTCAATATTTTCATCTCTGCTACCTCCAACTCTGCCTCCTGTCTTTTCCCCAGGGCCACTGTCTCTAAACCATACAACATTGCTGGCCTCATCACCGTCTTGTACACTTTTCCCTTCATTCTTGCCGATACTCTCCTATCACACATCACACCGGACACTTTTCTCGATCCATTCCAACCTGCCTGCACGCGCTTCTTCACCTCTTTTCCACACTCTCCATTGCTCTGGATTGTTGAGCCTAAGTACTTAAAATCCTCCACCTTCTTTATCTCTGCCCCCTGTAACCTCACCGTTCCTCTTGGGTCCTTGTCGTTCACACACATGTATTCTGTCTTACTGAGACTAACCTTCATTCCCCTTCTTTCCAAGGCATACCTCCACCTCTCTAGATTTTCCTGCACTTGTTCTCCGCTCTCACTACAGATCACGATGTCATCTGCAAACATCATAGTCCATGGAGATTCTTGTCTAACCTCGTCTGTCAGCCTGTCCATCACCATAGCAAACAAGAAGGGGCTGAGAGCTGACCCTTGATGCAGTCCCACCTCCACCTTGAACTCTTCTGTCACACCGACAGCACACCTCACCACTGTTTTACATCTCTCATACATGTCCTGCACCACTCTAACATACTTCTCTGCCACTCCAGATTTCCTCCTACAATACCACAGTTCTTCTCTCGGCACCCATATCATCATATGACGTCATATGCTTTCTCCAGATCCACAAAGGCACAATGCAGCTCCTTCTGACCTTCTCTGTACTTCTCAATTAACATCCTCAAAGCAAACACTGCATCTGTGGTGCTCTTTCTTGGCATGAAACCAAACTGTTGTTCACAAATGCTGACCTCTGCCCTTAGTCTAGCTTCCACTGTTCTTTCCCATAACTTTATTTTATGGCTTATCAACTTTATCACTCTGTAGTTGCCACAACTCTGTACATCTCCCTTGTTCTTAAAAATGGGCACAAGCACACTTCTCCTCCATTCCTCCGGCATCTGCTCACTTTCTAAGACCTTGTTGAATATTCTTGTCAGAAAATCTACTGCTACCTCCCCTAGACACTTCCATACCTCAACTGGTATATCATCAGGGCCAACTGCCTTTCCACTCTTCATCCTCTTCAATGCCCTCCTCACTTCTCCCTTACTAATCTTTGCTACTTCCTGGTCCTCAACGGTCACCCCTTCTACTCTTTTTTTTTTTTTTTTTTCTCTCTCATTTTCCTCATTCATCAGCTCTTCAAAGTACTCTTTCTATCTTCCCAGCACACTTCTGTCATCAGTCAATACATATCCCTCTCTGTCCTTTATTACTCGAACTTGCTGCACGTCTTTCCCATCTCTATTTCTCTGCTGTGCTAACCTGTATAAATCATTTTCTCCCTCCTTACTGTCCAACCTATCATACAAGTCATCATACTGTTTGACCTTTGACACCGCTACCTTTTGCCTTCCGCTGTGTCTCCCTGTACTCCTGTTTCACACCCTCCCCATGCTTGCATCAAACAATTTCCACCCCCTACTTTATGAATATCCTACTTCTACTCTAAAACTTAATGAATACCCTGATATATATATATGTATGTATATATATATATATATATAATATATATAATGTATATATAATGTATGTATATATATATGTATATATGTATATGTATGTATATATGTATATATATATGTATGTATATATATATGTATATGTGTGTGTGTGTATATATATATATATATATATATATATATATATATATATATATATATATATATACGATTTTCTGAGTAGATCCTTCCGTAGGAGAGTGCTCAATACTTTTTGGTAGAGCAAATAACAAAAATAAAAGGACAGGACAAAGACTTTCTATTGAAACTCCATTTATCACTACAGATCTGTTTCGAGGGGTGGTGAAACCATCCTCTCTCTTCAGGTGATTATAGAAGAATAATTCTCTATAATCACCTGAAGAGAGAGGATGGTTTCACCACCCCTCGAAACAAATCTGTAGTGATAAATGGAGTTTCAATAGAAAGTCTTTGTCCTGTCCTTTTATTTTTATATATATATATATATATATATATATATATATATATATATATATAGGTGTGTGTGTGTATATGTATATATGTAAATCACTTTGACCACAAAGTCCTGATCTTAACCTGACTAAAAATCTTTGGGATGTGATGGAGGAGACTTTACGGAGTGAGGAAAAATGAACTGATCTGGATGGAAATAGTTATTATCAGTCATTTATTCATTTAGTCATAAGTAGTGTCGTGGGAAGGCTGATGCCCATCTCAGCTGACTCTGGGCGAGGGTGGGGTACACTCTGGACAGCTCACCAGGCCATTGCAGGTCCAACACTCACACAACCATTCATACTTGCACTCAAACCTAGGGGTGAAATGGAACAGTCAGTCAACCTACTGTGCATGTGTTTGGACTGTGGGAGGAAACCAGAGTACTTGGAGGAAACCCACACAAGCATGAGGAGAACATGCAAACTCCACACAGAAACACCCAAGCTAGGAATCGAACCTAGAACCTTCTTGCTGTGAGGTGCTAACCACTATGCTGCTATGCTGTTTGTTGAAATACAGTAATACCAAAGCAGTTACACCTTTTTGTAATTTTGTATGCTCTGTAGGGCCCTGCAGTATACCAGTTAAAGGTGTGTGTGTGTGTGTGTGTGTGTGTGTGTGTGTGTGTGTTCTCGTGTGGGGCTCTTGTGCAAAGTGCTTTAATTCACCCACATAATGTAAGCAATTTATTTTTTCGACATTATATAAGAAAATAAAACTTGACTTTTTTTTTTTCTAGGAAGAAACATTTTCCGGGCGTGACTGATGAGAAGTCCATACGCTGCATCCAAGGTGTCGTTTCACTTTTGGAGAAAATCAAGAACAAAGAGGTACAGGGGTTCGATTCTACATACATAAAAGTTGAAGTACAGGGATCCCTCGCTAATTTGCACTTCAATTCATGCAGCTTTAGTGCATAGTGGTTTTTTTGTTTGTTTGTTTTTAAAAATATTTAGCAAATTGAAAAATAAGGAAAATGGGGGAGAAGTTAAGGAAGATGCTGCAAAACAAGGCCAATTATACAAAAACCCCAAAAAACAAACAAAAAAACCCTAACCCAAAAACCCCCAACAAAACTACTCACATTTTTATGTGAGGTGGGCATCCAAGTTTGTGCACGTGCACATCTGTATATGTGTGCATTTATATTTTATTTACATATTATGCATTATTTTTTACAGTTTAATTGTTATTTTAAGCATTTATAGTGTTGAATATGTATTGTTGATATACGTACATGTATGTGTACATAATATGTCAGTCAGGGGGTTGATCCTACTTCATGGAAGTCGGGGGGGGGTCCTCGGTTCTCATTAACCGCAGAAAGCACTCACTGGGCGAGGTTGCTTAGTGCAAGTAAACAATCAGATCTATTCAGCGAGCGAGATTTTAGGTGATTAAAAAAAAAAACATGTTCAAGAAGCAACTATGGCCAGGAATTTTAAGGAAATGTGTATAAATGCTTACTTATTTGAATCAGATGGGGAAGACTCTTCTGGAGACAGTGATACGTCATATTCTAGTGACTCTGAGGACAAGAATGCTGCCGGAGCTGTGCGTAAACCCAAAGTGACTTCTGCTGTTAAGTTTTGCAAACTTGGCTTTCCTGTCGTCCTGTACGTGTTCCGTGATTTCTAAGATTGTTGTTTGCCTAGCTCAGCACTGCCTGATAATGTGTTATGGTGCAGTCCAACCAATCCAACAAGTTTGTGTCACAGCCAGGCTGGAACAGTCACTGCGATAGGAAACTTGTCTGTGGTCATGCCCAGTGTCTGATTACATCTTCTCAATACTGAGTAAAGATCCATACTAGATGATCTACCCAGCAAACAGGTCACTGACTGAAACACTGTCTGAGCAGGATTATCATTATTGTTCTCAGACAAACACACACACACACACACACACACACACACACACACACACACACACACACCTTATGTTGGGGACAATAAAAACCTGATCCAAATCCCTTTTCACCAAAAAGCCCCTGTAGAAGTCCAATTTGCATGTATGCCTACCTGTGTTTAATTAATTTTTTGGACCGCTTAATCCTAATTATGGGATTCTGGCACCCATCTCAGCCGACTGTGCGAGGGCAGAGAGTACACCTGTGTTTCTGTCCTTAGGAATATCCGTGAACTCTGCACAGCTCTTCTGGCTTAATAAGTAATCTCACTCCCTGTCTGGGAAGGACATTCAGTACACCAGTGTATGCAAATGAAGCATAAAAAGTGTAACATTGAACCCTGATTCCCATTTCACTGAATGCAGCTAGTTTTCTAATAGATAGTTGTTGGAGAAATTAGCATTTCCTTGCACTTTGGTGATTACAGCGTGACTTTCAAGAGCCCATAGCAGTGTTCTGTTTGTGTGGAGTGTTTTCTTTGTATGCATGACAGGAAGTGGTTTAAGATTTGTCAGGAAGATTTTGTAATGTTGATTAATGTTGTGCAGACCACAGAGAATCATCACTTGTACTTTAGAAGGGACAATAATTCGAAACACTGCCTCAGCAGGACTATCAGCCCGAGAATCACGCTTTCATATACAAAGAAGGCTACTCCTTCCCTAGAAAGCTGGATAAAGCTTATATACAGAAAGCAAGCCAGCTTTAGTTGGTCTCAAGAACAAACTTTTACCGAACAAGGAAATCATATACATCATATACAGGTGGCAGCAAGGGTGACCCAATCAGGCCATATTTATCTATGAGGGAATATATCGCTATAACTGAGTGCTTTATTTTGAATCTGGTTCATATATAGACAAAAAAAAAAAAATCAGTGAAACCAACTATGACTTCTCCTTTCCATAAGTCAGAATGAAAATGCATAACCATTAAATATGGATGTCTAATCTTTTACACAAAGGCCCGATGTGGGTGCAGGGTTTCGCTCTTTACGTCTACATCCAATCACAAGGAACGAATGTCTATCCCTGAAGCGTGAATGATGCTCACACAGGGATTGTCATGGCTGTGATTACAATGACCTACCATATGGTTCGCCAGGCCACATACGGACTCGCTCACTTTGGAACAGCCAAATAACCTACTGTGCATGTCTTTGGACTGTGGGAGGAAACCAGAGTACCTGGCGGAAACCCACGCAAGCACGGGGAGAACATGCAAACTCCACACACAAATGCCCAGGCCTGGAATCAAACCCAGGCTTTCTTGATGTGAGGTGGATGTGCTAACCACTACGCCACCATACCGCCCAGGATTTTGCTACAACATAGCTAGGTTGTTGGGAATTGAACCCAGAACCTTTTTGCTGTGAGGTGGCCGTGCTCTCCACAATTACAGTTGCTCTTTTAATTTTCATGTTTAAAAAGTTTTTGTTTTTCCATTAAATTGCTTTGAGATAAATGTCTGCAGAAGAAAAATGAGATGCTATGTAAGTTAAAAATGGACGGCTCTATCTCCCCGTCGTTGACAGGTGCGGAATGGTTTGGCTGTGGTGCCTGATGTGGTTGTTTTTCTGAAGTGTGCTGTCGAGCATGCCATAAAGTCACTGTCTATGCGGTATGAATTTTCACACAATGACTCTTATGAATAAAAGTATAGCTATTTTATAAATATAAAAATAGTATTATTAGTATTACTAATACAGTGGAGCCTCGGTACTCGAATTTAATCCATTCCAGACGGCTGTTCGGATTCCGAAGCCGCTTTTTCCATTACAAATAATGTAAATGGTCTTAATTCGTTCCGTCATCTTTTGAACAGAAGTTATCCGTACCGTAACTCATACCATAGGGCCGCAAATTAAGTGAAAAAATTGAGTACAGTACACCATGTTATGGTCTGTGTTGTGAGAGACTCTTTAACTGCGCTGTGGTTTTCATTTTAGTGTGAAGAGTTGTGCTTTGGAGAGCCCCTCTTCCAACATGCATTTCAACGCACAACTCTTTTGTGAGCGACCATAACACACTAAAATAAAAACCACAATGCAGTTAAAGCATAAGAACAATAAATATAAGAATTTTAACCTTTGTGATGTTGAGCAGTTGGCATACGTAAATTTTGGCGAGGAAGAAGCGGATTCCCTTCCATAACAGAGAGAGAGAGAGAGAGAGGAACACGGATTCCCTTCCATAACCGTTTAGGTAGGTAAATCAGCAGCTTTTTTCTCTTGCTACCACTTTGCATGGATGACTCTTCTTCAGGATGTTCCGTTCTTTTCTTGAAGAGCATTTCTAATGTGGCTTGTTTCTGCCTTCTTTTCAAAATCTTACGGAAGTGGTTCATGACCTCATCATTAAAGGTGTTCACAGCACTGCTAGAACTTTAGCTTAGCTTTAGCACTTTAGCTTTACTTTAGTGCTTTAGCGCTAGCTTTAACTTTGAGGGTGATACGTACATAGTACTGTATTAACAACTTTCGGACTTCCCCAGGACAGCTTTATCAGGGTGATGCATAGTATCAACAATTTCCGGACTTCCCCAGAACATACATAGTATCAACAACTTTCGGACTTCCGGAAGTTGCACCCTTTTCCTCCCTCTCGGTCTCATTTTTTTCTCGCATGTTTCTCGAGTTCGAATTCCTTTTTTTGTTCGGTTTCTGGGAGAGAAAAAAAATCACGGATTTATTCGAACTCCACTGCGTTCGGATTCCGAAGCTCCACTGTATGCTGACATTTTTTAGAGAAATTATCAGAAATGCCTTATGTTGTGGTTCACTATTATTATGTCATACTTTATGATTTACAGGATTTTGGTGCTGTTTTTGGGAGATGGTGATATTCCAGTGGACACCAAAGATGGGTAGGATTTGTGTTTCATATATGTAAGGCACGCCACCGAATGTAGTGAAATCAACAAAAACTCACTAAGAATGTCTTATTTCTAATTTTCTGACGAGTACCCTCATGAAACTAGATAAAAACAGTAGCAAACTTACCGGTTTTCTTTGCAATTATTCACCGAGTTCGGTACAAGACACACTATAATCCATACACCAGAACAACAGTCATGAAGTTGTCTCTCCATATTGGATATTGTTTTAATATTAAAATGCGGTTTCAGTGAATAAAATAAAGGTTATAAAGACGATATGCATGTAAACAATGCAGGCTAGCTGCTAAGGAAGATCTGAAACAAGCACCCTGATTGGTGAACTCGGGCTTGCACATGCTCAGTGCCCATCACACGTTAACTTCCGGTTTACTTCCTGACTCTAATATACCGCATGCGAAATTGATCTCTGACTTTCTCTTCAAAAACAGTAAGTTTATTTATAAGATTGTCAATACAGTCATCCCTTACCATTTTGCGATTTGAGCATCGTGGTCTTGGTACATTGCAGTATTTGAATAAAAAATAAAAAAATTCAAAATTCGCGCTGAAACTCGCATGTAAGCAAGCGGAAGGCAGGGACGCAAGGCAAGGCTGCATCCATTGTTTACAAATGACAGAGTGAAGTGCCCCTCTTTCCCAGTTCAGGCAGGGACCGCCCACTCAACTCAATCTCGCAAGCTGATTGGCTTAGATGCGTGATGCTATTGCCTCCCACCCACTCAACTCAATCTCGCAAGCTGATTGGCTTCAATGCGTGACACTGTTGCCTCGCACATTCCGGATCTTAGTGTTTGTGAACGTCCTGCACCGTGGAGAAGAGCTATTGTCAGAGGTGAGTACAGTACTTAAAGTATTTATATATAAATTCTATTTAAATATTAATACATTACAGTATTTACATATGCATATAACTGTGTAACGTTTAATATACTAGTACACTTCTTGATATTGTATGGACACAAAAACATATAGAAATGAGACAACATGGTTGAAATGAGAGGGGCATTCTTACTTCGCAGTTTTTCGAATATCGCGGCCAGGTCTGGTCTACATTATCCATGATATTCAAGGGATGACTGTACACATAATTTCTGGAAAAGGAGAGTGAAGTATCATCTGTGATGTCTAGCAGCATTAGTATAGATGTTAAATTCGACACTGGAATTCGGCTTTGAAGAAGATTATTTCTCTTTCTCTCTCTCTGTCACATACACACACACACAGACTCACACAGTGTGCAAACGGTTAAATTAGCAGCATCCAGATGAACTAGTGCAATTTGAATGGAAGAAAAAAACAGTACTGTATACTGTATGAAGGGAGTGGGGCAAATGAGTGCAAATGGTGCGATAGATGCACAAATGATCAGTCACCCACTGCTTACAGTGTGTGTGTGTGTGTGTGTGTGTGTGTGTGTGATACCTCAGGTCTACTGGAATATTAAGAAAGACATGATTCCATTGCAATTCAGTCAAAGAAAATCCCATATGCTCAGTATTATGTACTTTAGAAACTTAATATGAGTATTGTATGAGTATTGGTATTTTTCTCTGCATGCAAAATTCGATTATGGAATTTTTTTGATCATTTGATTTGTGTGTAATCTTGTCTGGACTGGACATGCTGGATCATGGGCCGTTTAGTTTTGTACAAAAATTGGTCATGACCTGAAAAATACTTAAATGTTTCATACCTTTTATATATAAACAAACTGATGATGATGATGCCAGCTGGGTTGATGAAGATTTTGATTTTGATGTTGATGAAGAAGAGGCATCTGTTAATAAAAGTGTGATGACTGGTTTTTGTGAAGATGTGATTTTATCTGCTGAGCAGGATATATATATATATATATATATATATATATATAGATAGATATGATAATGCTGAGGGCAGAGTTGATGAAGCTTACTTGTATAAAGAGATCAGAGAGTTTTGCTATATGGTTATCTTGTGTATATATAGTTTTCTTAATTTCAGCGTGATTGTTTGAACCCGACAGTGTTTTTTTTTTTTTTTCAATCAGTATCATTTTAAGGCATTTAAACCTTTATTTAATAGTCAAAAAGATGCATACTGATCTTATTGGAATAAACAGAAATTCAAATAAAAATGTGTTGTTTTTTTGTTCATTTTTGGTGCTTACCACGGTGACTGATAGGTTTAAAAAGGGCGTGCCAGATTAAAATGAGGACGATTTCTCTTATCATCTCTTCCTAAAACTCTTCCTAGACATGTTTTCTAAAAGTTTATATGGTTGAAGTGCATAAAAATGTTTGGTTGCTAAGGACTAATGATCTTGGAAGAAGTGCAATCTTTGTGCTCATTTTTCTCTAAAACGTCTTTTGAAATTTTTAGTTGAATGCTGACACAAGAAATGGCATAGCTCGCTCAGTTTTCAAGGTATTGACAAACTTTTTGCTGCATTTTACAGCTTTGGGTCTCCTCTATCTGACTGTGTAAAAGTCTCATTTTTCATTTTTGGACCCAAGAGCCTACTTTCGGTGGAGTGGCTCACATATGATGTTTCCTGATAGCATGGTGTCAGTGGTTTGCCCTGCCGATCTCACAGCAACTAAGTCCTACAGTGGGTTCAAGCCCAGTGCCTGGTGAAGGTGTTTTGGTGTGGAGTTAAATGCATATTCCCATCATGCTTGCTTGGGTCTCCTCTGTGTGCTCCAGTTTCCTCCCACAGTCCGAGATCATTAGGCTAATTAGACATTTTTAATTGTACCTATGTGGGAATGTCATTTCAAATGGGTGCGTAAGTCGGTCGACGTGGGCTCCAGCCGCCCCACAACCCTTATGTAGGATAAAGAGGTTCGGAAAATGAAATGAAATGAAATGAAATGGGAAAACTTGATATTTCCTTTCACTGTTTATTCATCATATAAAGAGAGAGAGAAACACAAGAGCAAGGAAATAACAAGCTTTAGATCTGAACTGGTTTTTTTTTTTTTTTTTTTTTTTAAATTTCTGCAGGAAAGTGCTTTTGGTACAGATCTGCAGAAAAGAACCGGAGGAAGTGAAGTCTCTCTATCATGTCCCTGTGTGTCTGAAGAAGGTATGTAATCATTACACTGTTATAAGACATCACTGATTCTATATCATTAAGATTTCTAATTTATATGTCGGTTGTAGTTATTGTAGGATGTGCCATGTAACAGACGGACAAGTTAGCAGGTCTCTACCCAGGGACATCCCCCATGCCCCTTAGTCTCTGTCATAATGTCCTGCCAGTGTGTCACAGGACCTATACACTGTAATGTCATAGAGTTGCACGCACCATGCGAAATTCCTCTTACCGCCATTGTCGGGCCACAAGGCGCACCGGATTATAAGACTCAACAACAATGAACGTTCTTGAATGTTCTCTGTCCATACATAACGCGCATCGGATTGTAACTCGCATTAAGCAAGACAAAAGTCAGATAAACCAAACTATTGAACTCGCAATAACTCATCACTGTTTAGCTGTAACACAAAATGTAAAATACAGGGATCCCTCATTACTTCGCGCTTCAATTCATGAGGCTTCAGTGCACCATGATTTTTTTCTTTTAAATATTCATCGAATTAAATAAGGAAATTAAGGAAGAATAGGGGAAAAAGTTAAGGAAAATGCCACAAAAACAAGGCCAAGTATGCAAAAAAAAACCCCAAACAAACAAAAACCAACCTAAAAGCCCCCATCAAAACTACTTACATTTTTATGTGAGGTGCAAATCTGAGTGTGTGCGCGCACTCATCTATATATGTGTGTGTATTTATATTTTATTTACATTTTATGCATTATTTTTTAATGTTTCATTCTTATTAGAAGCATTTATAGCATTGAATATTTATTTATTGAAATTATATACACATATACATGTATGTATACATCCGTCAGGGGGGTTGATCCTACTTTGAGGAATTCGGCGGTCGCGGAGGGGATCTCGGTCCCAATTAACTGTGGAAAGTGATGGATCCCTGTAATATGAAATACACTTAACACACTTCACATTAATACACTTGCCGGTAACTTATGGTTCTACACTTAACTTGCGTAATACACTTAACTTACTTAATACACCTACGGTAATACACTTAATACCGCACACCTAACTTAACACACTTAATAATACACTCACTTTATTCCATTTCCATAAAGCCATCAAATTTTTCATCTTCTGTGTCCGTGTTTAAACAGTTGCGCAATTTCAACATCAAGCGTGCCTGGATTCCTCTCATCATTACCCGAGTCAGTCTCGTAGCTGTTACTTGGCTGATCAGTAATGATTCCTGCCTTGCTGAAAGCTTGGATGACACTTGAGACTGAAACTTTAGCCCAGGCATAAACGATCCACTGTCAGATCATGGCAAGACTCGCCCTGCGTTGCCTCCCTGTGTTGGTGAATGTGTGTCCACCTTTCGTCATCCAACATTCCTACACAGCTCGCAGTTTAACTTTGAATGACTTGTTGATGCCAATATCTAGCGGATGGAGTTCTTTTGTTAATCCACCTGGAATAATGGCAAACTCCGCATTAGTTTGCTTCATCAGGGTTTTAACAGTGCTAGTGAGATGGGCACGCATGGAATCGCAGATTAATGGAGACGGAGATTTGACTAAAAAGCCGTCCGGTCTCTTAACATAAACTTATCTCAGCCACTCACCCATCTTCTCCTCATCCATCCAGCCTTTTACGTTCACTTTCACTATGACGTCGGCTGGAAACTTTTCTTTTGGCAAACTCTTCCGTTTGAAAATGACCTTCTTCTTCTTTTCCTTTCAGCTGTTCCCTGCAGGGGTCGCCACAGCAAATGATCTGCCTCCATCTCTCCCTATCCTCTGCATCTTCTACTCTTACTCCAACGATCTTCATGTCCGCCTTCACCACATCCATAAATCTTCTCTTTGGTCTTCCTCTGGGCCTTCTGCCTGGTAGTTCCAACCTCAGCATCCTACTACCAATATACTCACTATCCCTCCTCTGTACATGTCCAAACCATCTCAATCTAGCCTCATTGACTTTGTCTCCAAAACATCTAACATGTGCTGTCCCTCTGATGTACTCATTTCTGATCCTATCCATCCTCGTTACTCCCAAAGAGAACCTCAACATTTTCATCTCTGCTACCTCCAACTCTGCCTCCTGTCTTTTCCCCAGGGCCACTGTTTCTAAACCATACAACATCGCTGGCCTCATCACCGTCTTGTACACTTTTCCCTTCATTCTTGCCGATACTCTCCTATCACACATCTCACCAGACACTTTTCTCCATCCATTCCAGCCTGCCTGCATGCGCTTCTTCACCTCTTTTCCACACTCTTCATTGCTCTGTATTGTTGAGCCTAAGTACTTAAAATCCTCCACCTTCTTTATCTCTGCCCCATGTAACCTCACAGTTCCTCTTGGGTCCTTGTCGTTCACACACATGTATTCTGTCTTACTGAGACTAACCTTCAGTCCCCTCCTTTCAAGGGCATACCTCCACCTCTCTAGATTTTCCTGCACTCGTTCTCTGCTCTCACTACAGATCACGATTTCATCTGCAAACATCATAGTCCATGGAGATTCTTGTCTAACCTGTCCATCACCATAGCAAACAAGAAGGGGCTGAGAGCTGACCCTTGATGCAGTCCCACCTCTACCTTGAACTCTTCTGTCACACCGACAGCACACCTCACCACTGTCTTACATCTCTCATACATTCTTTCGGCACCCTGTCATATGCTTTCTCCAGATCCACAAAGGCACAATGCAGCTCCTTCTGACCTTCTCTGTACTTCTCAATTAACATCCTCAAAGCAAACACTGCATCTGTGGTGCTCTTTCTTGGCATGAAACCAAACTGTTGTTCACAAATGCTGACCTCTGCCCTTAGTCTAGCTTCTACTATTCTTTCCCATAATTTCATCGTATGGCTCATCAACTTTATCCCTCTGTAGTTGCAAACAACTCTGCACATCTCCCTTGTTCTTAAAAATGGGCACAAGCACACTTCTCCTCCATTCCTCCGGCATCTGCTCACTTTCTAAGAACCGTCTAAGTTCCATACCTCAAATGTCATCAGGGCCAACTGCCTTTCCACTCTTCATCCTCTTCAATGCCCTCCTTCTCCCTTACTAATCTTTGCTACTTCCTGGTCCTTAACGGTCACCCCTTCTACTCTTTTTTTTTTTCTCTCTCTCTCATTTTCCTCATTCATCAGCTCTTCAAAGTACTCTTTCCATCTTCCCAGCACACTTCTGTCATCAGTCAATACATTTCCCTTTCTGTCCTTTATCACTCTAACTTGCTGCACGTCTTTTACATCTCTATTTCTCTGCTGTGCTAACCTGTATAAATCATTTTCTCCCTCCTTCCTGTCCAACCTATCATACAAGTCATCATAAGCCCTCTGTTTGGCCTTTGACACCGCTACCTTCGCCTTACGCTGTGTCTCCCTGTACTCCTGGTTACTCTCTTCGGTCCTCTCTGTGTCCCACTTCTTCTTAGCTAACCTCTTCTTTTGTACACACTCCTGCACTTTCTCATTCCACCACCAAGTTTCCTTATCTATTTTCCTTCCAGAGTACACACCAAGTACTCTCCTACCAGTCTCCCTGATCTCATTGGCTGTGGTTGTCCAGTCATCTGGAAGCACTTCTTGACTACCCAAAGCCTCTTTCAACTCCTCCTTGAAGACAACATGACACTGTTCCTTTTTCAGCTTCCACCACTTTGTCTTCTGCTCTGCCTTTTCCTTCTTCACCTTCCTCACCATCAGCATCATCCTGCACACCACCATCCTATGCTGTTTGGCAACACTCTCACCCGCTACTACTTTGCAGTCACCGACTTCCTTCAAATTACATCGTCTGCATAAGATAAGATGTAGTCTACCTGTGTGCTCCTACCTCCACTTTTATAAGTCACCCTATGCTCCTGTTTATTCTGGAAGAAAGTATTCACCACAGCCATTTCCATCCTTTTTGCAAAATCGATCAATATCTGTCCTTCTGTGTTCCTGTCCTGGATACCAAACCTGCCTATCACTTCCTCGTCCCCTCTGTTGCCTGCACCAACATGTCCATTGAAGTCTGCACCAATGACCACTCTTTCATCTCTGGGGGTACTCTGCATCACTTCATCTAACTCGCTCCAGAATCTCTCCTTCTCTTCTCGCTCACATCCTGCCTGTGGGGCATAAGCACTAACAACATTGACCATCACGCCTTCAATTTCTAACTTGAGACTCATCACTCTGTCTGACACTCTTTTCACTTCTAGAACATTCCTGACAAACCCCTCCTTCAAGGTGACTCCTACTCCATTTCTCTTCCCATCCACACCGTGATAAGTACCGGGACTGCAGCCTCATGTGTTTCTCGGAGACGTGGCTGAATGAACTCACACCGGACTCTGTGGTTTCTCTTAACGGATTTACACTCGCGCGTGCAGATCGGAGTGTAACGGAGAGCAGTAAGAAGAAAGGAGGGGGCGTGGCGGTCTATGTGAATGAACGATGGTGCCACCCGGGAAACGTGCACGTGAAGGAGCAGCTGTGCAGCGGGGCGATGGAGCGCTCGCGGTAAGCGGCGGCCATATTATCTACCGAGGGAGTTTTCACACGTGATTGTGTTTTGCGTGTACATTCCGCCCTCGGCTGATGCGGCGGCCGCGTGTGAGCGTCTACACAGCGCCGTTAATCAGACACAGACTCGTCACCCCCGAGCCATGATTCTGATCAGCGGGGACTTTAACCACGCCCCTCTCTCCGCCTCTCTTCCGACGTTCACGCAATACGTGAAGTGCGCCACAAGAGACAATAAAACACTGGACTTACTGTATGCCAATGAGAAGGGCGCTTACAGCTCCTCCCCTCCCCACTGGGACGATCAGACCACAACCTGGTCTACCTGCTCCCCAATACACACCCAGGGTGCGAAAGGAACCTGCACAGAAGAGGTCTGTGAAAGTGTGGACCGAGGAGACCAACGAGAGGCTTAGGGACTGTTTCCAGACCACAGACTGGAGCATGCTCTGTAACTCCTTTGGTGATGACATCGATGGCCTCACACACTGCATCACCGACTACATGAACTTCTGCGTGGACAGCACTGTGCCAACACGGAGGGTACAGTGCTTCTCCAACAACCACCCATGGGTCACCCCTGAGCTCAAAGTCCTCCTGAACCAGAAAAAGAGGGCTTTCATCTCGGGGGACAGAGAGGAGCAGAAGAAGGTCCAGCGTGAGCTCCAGTGGAGGATCAGGAGGGCAAAGAAGGACTATGGGAAGAAGATGGAGGAGAAGCTGGCTCAGAACAACGGGCGGGACGTGTGGAGAGGAGTAAAGACCATGTCTGGATTTGGGCAGAGTGTCAGAGGGACAGCTGATGGTGACCAGCGCTGGGCGGATGAACTAAACTGCTACTTCAACAGGTTTGATTCTCCCCCCTCCCCCTCTGCACCCCTCCCCGTTCCCCTCCCCTCTTCACACGTCTCCAGACCAGCTGACACCTCCCCTCCCCAGGCCAACTTCACTTGACTGCTACAGCCCGACAGACACATCCCCTCCCTCTGCAGCCCACCCCAGCCCCCTCTCCCTCACATCAGACCAGGTGAGGAGACAGCTGAGGCGACTAAATCAGAGGAAATCTGAAGGACCTGATGGCATCAGTCCCAGGCTGCTGAGGACCTCGCGCAGACCAGTTCTGTGTGGTACTATGCTACCTGTACAACCTGAGCCTCAGCCTGGAGAAGGTTCCGTCCTGTGGAAGACCTCCTGTGTGGTTCCGGTTCCCAAAACAGCACAAGCGAAGGAACCAGCCCACTACAGACCTGTCGCCCTGACCTCCCACCTCATTAAGACCATGGAAAGGCTCCTCCTTGAACACCTCCGCTCTATGGTGAGCCCCACCTAGACCCGCTGCAGTTTGCCTACAGGCCCAACATCGGAGTAGAAGGCGCCGTCATCTACCTTCTGCAGCGGGCACTCACCCACCTGGAGATCGCCGGCAGCGCTGTGAGGGTCATGTTCTTTGACTTCTCCAGCGCCTTCAACACCATCAGGCCAGCGCTTCTGCGGGGAAAGCTGGAGGACGTGGGAGTGGACGGGCATCTTGCTGCCTGGATTATTGACTACCTTACTAACCGTCCACAGTGCGTGCGGCTGCGCGGCTGTAAGTCAAAGGTGGTAGTCTGTAGCACGGGGCACCGCAGGGCACCGTCCTCTCACCCTTCCTTTTAACATCTATACCTCGGACTCCATATATAACACAACCAGCTGCCACCTCCAGAAGTTCTCGGACGACTCCGCCATCGTGGGCCGTGTGTCAGAGGGGAACGAGCTGGAGTACCGGTCGGTCATCGTTGACTTCGTGGACTGGTGTGAGCGCAACCACCTGTGCTTGAACACTAGGAAGGCGAAGGAGATGGTGGTCGACTTCAGGAGAAGCACTCAAACACACACACACACACACACATTTACTAGTGAACATCCAGGGACAGGACATTGAGACAGTGGACAGTTTCAAGTACCTGGGTGTTCACCTTAACAATAAACTGGACTGGTCCCACAACACCAACGCCCTGTACAAGAAGGGCCAGAGTCGCCTCCACCTTCTGAGGAGACTCAGGTCCTTCGGCATATCTGAACCTCTCCTCAGGACATTTTATGACTCTGTGGTAGCCTCTGCAATCCTCTACGCTGCCATCTGCTGGGCCCCGGGCAGCACAGAGCGGGACAGGAAGAGACTGAACAAGCTGGTCAGGAGGGCCAGCTCTGTCCTCGGCTGCCCACTGGACTCTGTGGAGGAGGTGAGTGAGAGGAGGATGGTAGCAAAGCTCACATCCATCCTGTTCAACAGCTCTCACCCACTGCACCAGACTGTAGAGGAGCTAAGCAGCTCCTTCAGTGGACGACTGAGGCATCCTCAGTGCAGGAAGGAGCGCTACCGCAGGTCGTTCATTCCCACCGCTGTCAGACTGTACAACGCCACTTTGTAACTGTCTGTGAAAATACCCGTTATGTGCAATAAAAACCCAGTGCACTTTAATCAACCACATCTACCCCACTGTGAACCATATCAACCCATCTACTCTGCCCTCAGATACATTACACTTTAATATAGGCCAGTCTATAAAGTTGCTCCATTCTTTTCTCCATTCTTTTCTTTTATTGTTTAGTAATTTATACTATTTATGTATCTATTTATTTATTTACTTATATAATATATGTATGTGTGTATGTTTGTACTTGTATCTATTTTTGCACCCCCTACTGATAGTACCTCAAGAGCCTGTAACAGTGAATTTCTCCATTGTGAGATTAATAAAGCTGTATCTTATCTTATCTTATAAAACAGCTTAAACCCTGCCTCTAAGCTTCTAGCCTTGCTACCTTTCCACCTGGTCTCCTGAACACACAGTATGTCTACCGTCCTCCTCTGCATCATGCCAGCCAGCTGTCTATCTTTTCCTTGCATAGTTCCAACATTCAAAGTCCCTACTCTCAGTCCTAGGCTCACGCATTTCCTCTTCTCCTCTGCCTACGGACATGCCTCTCGCCTCTCCTTCTTCTTGAAAATGACCATGGGTGGTAATCCCTGCCTGCCTGCCTGGCAGCTGAGGGCTACAGTGAAGAATGACTCATCATTCCCGGCGGTGCATATAGATACCGTACTAATCCTAGTTTTATCGATAGTATGGTTCACGGGGATTTCAAAGCTGAGGGGGACCGCTTCCATGTTGATGTGTCCTAGTCGGATTTTCTTCTCGGCGATTTTATTCTTGCAGTAGATGTGGAAATTGGTCGTTTTTTTTTTTTTTGCATGGACCTTTGGCAGCTGTTGCGAGAGGGTAGTTCTTGCACAGATGGAGAGATTACGCCTTTTCATAAAACAGAAGCACCAAGAAGGAGCCCCTCGAAAGTGGTCTATCTTCATTTAACATGCTACCGCTGTTGCCTTGAGTCGAATAGAGACTGTACAGATGCTTCGACCTGCTGATCTCTGTTCAATAACCCACTGTTCAATTTTATCCGCTAACTGTGGTCAGCTCGCTTTGTTCCCTCAGAAACTCTTTTTGGTTTTATTTACTTGGCACAGGTCATCTCGCTTTCTCCACTCTTGTACCTCATTAATGTTAAATTCTCTGACAGCTGCTCCATTTCCATGTTTTACTGCATGACTGATAGCCTTCAGTTTGAAATCCACCTCATAAGCATGTCTCTTAACGGGTGCCATTTTGGGGTCCTACACACACCACGCGCCTTTGTCAATACATACAGCGCACCGGATAATAAAGCACATCGTCAATTTTTCATAGCGGCAAAGGATTTTAAGTGTGCCTTTTGGCCTGGAAAATACAGTACTTATCTGTATGTTGCACATGTAGTTTAATATCGAGAACAAAATCACAAAAGTACTCAATTAAATGATATTCAAGATAGTTTGCTGAAATTTCTACAGTGATCATCTCTTTCTGTCTACTACTATGTTCCTTCTTGTTTTGCTTGTCCATTTATTTCTCTTTATTGTATCCCCTTTGATAATTGTTAGAAATATCTTACCAGTTATCCTGTATTTTATTTACTTATATATATATATATGAGGGCAGAATAATGCAAAGTAAAATCTCATCCTCTGTTTCTCTCAGGATGTCTTCCCCAGAGCGAGCGTCATGGCCGCGGTGTTGGGTTTGATCCTACCCCTTGCATACCAGTTTAATCCAGGCCTGGTGCTGCAGGTTGTTGCAGAGAGCAGTAGTGGGTTGGAAGTGTGTGTCTGGACACAGCTCACCAGCCTCCTGCAGGGGGTAGCACAGGGCAAAACTCTGGCACTGCTCAAGGTAGGTGAGAATAAGACCACACCCTCATTTCCCTTTCAGAAAGGAACCTATGTACACACACTTTGTGTTCACACTGAATGGAAAATTAGCTGCTTTCACATCCTACCACTTAAAATAAAAGTGGACATTTTATTTACAGTGTATTTTGTTTTTTGTTTATTGGCAGCAAAAAGATTTGTATATTATAAGGAGTAGTAAATAAAATGAATAAGGGGGCTATTGGAGAAAAAAAGGCATTAGTTCAGTCAGGTCACAAGCATGTAACACATTGTTTTTGGACTGTGGGAGAAAACCGGAGTACTGCGCAATGCAGGGATGGGCAAACCTTTTGCCTCTGTGGCCACATTTACTTTTAAAAATTGACAAACAAGTCGGTCCAGCTCCAGATGCATACATATCAAAAACAAGCATTTAAAAGCCAATATAGTGTTGATACTTAGATTCACTTTTAGTGCGAACAGTGTTGCTTATAACCATTTTTATCCAGTGCATCAAAGTTTGGTCATTTTATTTTGGCAATTCTCAGAACAGATCCGTGATGGTCATCAGTCAGTTAAGCTCTGGGGGGTGCATCATTTGTCTTCATCACACTAAAAGTCTGTTTCCACACACATGTAGAGCTAAACACCAGCACCTTCTGTGCCATCTTCTGGATGTTTGGAAATTTGACTGCGCCTAATGAAGCATAAAACTCCTTTGGCTTCAGGGACTTGAACTTGTCCTTTAAGATGACGTAATTGGAAATGAATCGGTTCCAACTGCGACTCCTGGAGTGCCATTTCAGGGTCTTATGTGAATGGACATGACACCAGCTGAAGTGACTTGTCATTATTTTTTTTTACAAAATCAGAGAACCGATGGCGGGATTCTCCATGCAGGTTGTGATTTTCTGTATTTTTTTGCACGTCGAGGGGCCTATTTCAGCGTAACCAATGTGGGGAGAGAAATGAGTGAAGGACTTGTTTGATAGTTGCTTTGCGGGTCGTAGTTTGCCCACTCCTGCCGTAACCTATTCTGATTAGTGACTTTGACTAGTAGAGCAGTGTTATGAGAGGACTGAGTACACTGTGTGTGTGTGTGTGTTCTTCACATAAAATTGTTCCTATTCTTATAATGCTCTCTCTAAAAACACTTAGTACAGTATGGCTTGACTACATCTATATTACATTGAGCTCATCAAGTAAGAAGAAGGAGAAGGAGAGATACCAGATATACCGGTAGCACTTTTAATGGGAAAACAATATGGTATTGCTAGCTAGATACCCAACGTACAGTAAATTGAGTTTGGCTTTCTTTGCTACCAAAATAAAAGTTAATAAAACATCTAACGTTCATCTGCACTGTCACTTATACTGTATTAATTTCTTGTTTATAGAACTGTTGCATTAAAGCACTTTCATATTTGAACAGGGGTGGAGCCAGTGGCGTAGTGCTTAGGGTGCTGTGCTCATGATCGGGAGGTTGTCTGTTCAAATCCCAGTTTGGCCCCCACTGTGCTAAGACCCTTGGGCAAGGTCTTAACCACAAGTGTGTCTCTGCTAACCCAGCAGTATAAATGGGTAAAAATATACTGGGAACGTAACCTGCGATGGACTAGCGTCCCATCCAGGAGGAGTTATACTTCGAAGTCGCTTCTCGCTATGGAACCCGGGAATAAGCACCAGCCTGATGAGCCACTATGGCTCGAGTGTAAAAAAAATAAAATAAAATAAAAATACTTGAACAGGGGGTAGTGGTGGCCTTATGATGGTAAGGTGCTGGATTACTCATCCCAAGGTTGGGGGTTCAAGCCCCACTATCATTGTTTCACTGCTTGTCCATCCCCAGTGTAGCTAACTGGGCTATCAAAGACTGGCTCTGTCTCTCACTGCCTATGGTGGGCGGTTCATGTAAAAGAACCATTACTGACTTTTGTCAAGAGAAGCTACTTAACCGTCAGCATGTTTCTGCCATATGGTGGCCTGGCAAGCCGTCTAAGGTGTACTCTGCCCTCGCCCAGATTTGGCTGAGATGGGCGCCAGCCTCTAATTACGATTAATCGGTTTAGGAAATGAATGAATGATACTTGAACTGTCTTTGGATAGTGACATTTTTCAAAGTTTCTAATGTTTTTTCATTTAGGACTGTGACCTAGATATGGTGAGGGTTACTGGAGCCTCTCTTTCTGGTGCTCCTGCACTATCGCTCGGGCCTTTGGATCCTCCTGTGGCTGAAGATATGAAGGTGATAGAGGCACAGAGGCAGAGACTGCAGGAACAATGGGGTCTGTTGCTGAACACTGGTGAGTCGTTATTCTTTATGTATAACCCTTTGAAGGAGACTTGTTTGTCAGACAATGAGTAACTATTTAATTAAAGATAAATGTTTGTAATGGTGTCTGTTTAATGCGAATGTGTATGTTCTCAGTTTCAGAATGTGGAACAAACAGTTGGGAAAAATAACAACTTCTTCGGCTGCCTCTATGATCATTGACATTTCTATAACGCAAATGTACACAGTATATACTACATGCATAAAATGTATTTTAGGGGTGGGTGGAGTACAATGGCTTTAACTGTACCAGTGATATTCCTGTTGGAACACTTAAATATATCAATTTAAAAGATGACAAAATCCGAGAGACATAAACACAAGACCGGTGGTACTCGGCATGTCACACATATTTGAAACGTGCTGAAGTTGCCACCATCTTACCAGAGACTGATTACACTTGACAACTAGATTTTCTTCTTCTTCTTTTCCTTTCGGTTGTTCCCTTCAGGGGTCGCCACAGCGAATCATCTGCCTCCATCTCACCCTAACCTCTGCATCTTCTTCTTTTACACCAACTGCCTTCATGTCCTCCTTCACCATGTCCATGAATCAACACATGGCTCTCGAGCCGCATGCAGCTCCCGGCCAAAATATATGCGGCTCTTTTGCTTCTTAGCATATTTTGTATATACTGTGGCTCTTTGCCTCGTTTCATGTTTCTCTTATTTTTATTCTCTCTTAAAACACACTCAAATTCATCAGGGCCCATTAAAAAAAAAATATATATATATATTTAAAAAATAATTTACCAGATTGGATTTTTTTATGCTGCTTCTGACGTAAGGGACCGCCAATCATCTCCGCGGGTTACGTCTAATGCCGGGAAATTAAGTAAACATTTAATACACATGCAGGCTGTTACCCTCGTCGTCAAAATGGCAAAATGCAAAGCAAAACGAAAATATGAAGATGAACACAGGACATTTTTCGAAGAATGGGAAGATGCTTTCTTCTTTATTGAATGGAATGGGAAATCGCAGTGTTTAATATGCAGTACTACAATATCACATTTCAAGGCTTCAAATCTTCAGTGTCATTTTAGCACTCTCCATGCTAATATTGACAAGGAATTACCCAAAGGTACTGGACTACGCAAGCACAAATTGAGCATCTTGAAAAGCCAGGTAAAAAGTCTGATGGAGTCTGAGTTTTTTTATTGTCTGGAGCCAAGGTTTCAATTACATTACAGAAACTCGCCCTCGTTGTATGTTTTTTTAGCCCGGGCAATGTTCCACGCCACTTTATAGGATGCAAGTGTCACAGTTTCTCCATGGTCTCATGCATGATCTCAAGCTGTCACAGCACACAGTTGAAACCAGAATAGCAGACATAAATAATGCAATTGAGTCAGACCTACTTGAACGCATGTGCTTATTTTAGTGTTGCATTGGACGAGTCATGCGACATACAAGACAAGCCACAGTTGTCAATATTTGTGCGAAATGTTTCTGAGGACTGCGTGATTAAAGAAGAGCTTCTCGACATTGTCCTATTAAAAGACAACTCGCGGCACTGACGTAAAAGAAGCAATGACTGACGTTTTTAAAAAAGCAAATATGTCTTTAGAAAAACTCACCGCAATAGTCACGGATGGAGCACCATCGATGATTGTCTCAGTAAATGGACTTGTGGGTCTGTGTAAAGGTGATGACGCCTTTTCTGAATTTTGGAACTTCCACTGCATCATCCATTGTGAGCAACTTGTGTCCAAAACACTGAATTTAGACCACGTTATGAAGCCTGTGATGGAGATTGTGAACAACATCCGTACGCACGCCCTTAATCACCGGCAATTCAAGAATCTCATTGCGGAACTTGACGCAGACCTGTCTGGTGACCTGCCACTGCACAGCGCAGTGAGATAGCTGTCAAGAGGCAAAGTAGTTTCGTGCTTTTTTGAGCTTTTGGAACCAGTAAAATTGTTGATGGCAGAGAAGAACAAAACGTATCCTCTGCTTTCAGACCCCAAGTGGCTTATGGATTTGGCTTTTTTAGTGGACATGCTTTCACACTTGGATAAACTAAACGTGGACCTGCAGGGGAAATTAAAAACTCTTCCTGAGCTGACACAAAGTGTATTCTCCTTTGTAGACAAGTTGAAGCTTTTCAAAGCGCACATTCAAAACAGCAATCTATCACATTTTCCTTCTTTGCGCAGCACCCAGCGGATTATATAATCATATATAATTGTTAAAGCAATTATATATGGATACGTGAAACAACTTACACAACTGCAAGAGAAGTTTACTTTGCGGTTTGAGGACTTGGACCTGAAAAGACCACAGATCACTTTTCTCATCGACCCGTTTAATGCTCATACCGGCTGCCTGAAAACCTCGCTTGTTACTGATGAGGCAGCGAGTGAACTAGAACTGATTGAGCTACGCGAGGACGACAGACTGAAATCTCTTTTGAAAGAAGGCCATGTTACGTTTTGGAGAGCTGTGCCAACTGAAAAATACCCGTGTGTAAAAAGAGCCGCTCTTAAGCTGTTGTCTATGTTCTCGCCAACATACGTCTGAGAGTCCCTCTTTTCTACTTTGAAACAGGTGAAAGCAAAGCACTGGTCCATTCTGATCCAAAGGTTGGGGGTTCGAGTCCCACTCTCCACAGGGTTGTCACTGCCCCCCCCCAGTGCAGCTAACTGGGTTATCAAAGGCGGGCCATGCCTCTCACCATAGATAGTGTTTCTGTCCCTTGCTAAAAAGGGTTGTGACAGGAAGGGCATCCGACGTAAAAACCTCTGCCAAATCAAGCGTGCGAATCAGATGATTCGCTGTGGCGACTCCCAAGTAAAAGGGAAAAAGCCGAAAGGAAGACAGACAGACTCATGTAAAGGAACTGCTCCGAGTGGCTACAACTGAATACAAACCTGATTTGCAGAGGATTACTGAAAGCAAAAGATGCCAGAAATCCCACTGAGATTTATCATCCCATCACTCCAACAAGGTAACAAAATATGTGAGGTAGTTTAGAAAAAACACCTGACTGAGCATGTTTGTGTTAATATTTTAATACTCCATCAATTTATATTATACATCCCCTACCAGTGTTTCTTAAGTGAGTTCAGTACTTGTGTGTATACTTGTGTGTTAGAGTGAGAGAGAGAAGGAGAGAGACACAGGTGCCACAGCAACCTCCAGGGTAGTTGATGTGTTAACTCTGGCTAAGTTGCATTTGTTGTGTGTGTGTTGAGGGTGGACACTTACCTTGAAATGAACATGTTGTTTTGTAAGGGGAATAAAGTGTTATCGTGAATAATATGGTTTTAATTGTGTGTTTTTGTGTGTGTCTGTCTGCTGTGGCTCTTTGACTCTCACATTTTAAAATTTTGGCTCTTTGTGTCTAACTTGTTCGCCACCCCTGCTCTAGGCCTTCTGCCTGGTAGTTCCAAACTCAGCATCCTACTACCAATATACTCACTATCCCTCCTCTGTACATGTGCAAACCATCTCAATCTAGCCTCTCTGACTTTGTCTCCAAAACGTCTTACACATGCTGTCCCTCTGATGTGGTAATTTCTGATCCTATCCATCCTTGTTACTCCCAAAGAGAACCTCAACATTTTCATCTCTGCTACGTCCTGCTCTGCCTCCTGTCTTTTCCTTAGGTCCACTGTTTCTAAACCAGACAACATCGCTGGCCTCAACACCGTCTTGTACACTTTTCCTTTCATTCTTGCCGATACCTTCCTATCACACCGGATACTTTTCTCCAACCATTCCAACCAGCCTGCACATGCTTCTTCACTTCTTTTCCACACTCTCCATTGCTCTGGATTGTTGAGCCTAAGTACTTAAAATCCTCCACCTTCCTTATCTATGCTCCCTGTAACCTCACCTCTCTTGGGTCCTTGTCATTCACACACATGTATTCTGTCTTACTGAGGCTAACCTTCATTCCCCTCCTTTCCAGGGCATACCTCCACCTCTCTACATTTTTCTGCACTTGTTCTCTGCTCTCACTACAGATCACAATGTCATCTGCAAACATCATAGTCCATGGGGAATCTTGTCTAACCTCATCTGTCAGCCTGTCCATCACCATAGTAAACAAGAAAGGGCTCAGAGCTGATCCTTGACGCAGTCCCACCTCCACCTTGAACTCTTCTATCACACCGACAGCACACGTCACCACTGTCTTACAGCTCTCATACATGTCCTGCATCACTCTAACATACTTCTGTGCCACTCCAGACTTCCTCATGCAATACCACAGGTCCTCTCTCAGCACCCTGTCATATACTTTCTCCAGATCCACAAAGGCAGCTCCTTCAGACCTCTGTACTTCTTTATTAACATCAAGGCAAACACTGCATCTGTGGTGCTCTTTCTTGGCATGAAACCAAACTTGTTTACAAATGCTGACCTCTGCCATTACTCGAGCTTCCACTATTCTTTCCCATAACTTCATTGTATGGCTCATCACTCTCTAAGACCTTGTTGAATGTTCTTGTCAGGGAATCTACTGCTACCTCTCCTAGACACTTCCATACCTCCACCGGTATGTCATCAGGACCAGCTGCCTATCTTTGAATTACGCTGTGTCTCCTTGTATTCCTGTTTACTCCCTTCAGTCCTCTCTATGTCCCACTTCTTCTTAGCTAGCCTCTTCTTTTGTACACACTCCTACACTTCCTCATTCCACCACCAAGTCTCCTTATCTCCTCTCTTTCCAGATGACACACCAAATATTCTCCTACCTGTCTCCCTGATCACATTAGCTGTAGTTGTCCAGTCATCTGGATGCACTTCCTGACCACCCAATGCCATTTTCAACTCCTCCTTGAAGACAACACGACACTCTTCCTTTTTCAGCTTCCACCACTTTGTCTTCTGCTCTGCCTTTGCCTTCTTCACCTTCCTCACCATCAGCGTCATCCTGCACACCACCATCCTATGCTGTTTGGCAACACTCTCAACCGCTACTACTTTGCAGTCACTGGCTTCCTTCAAATTACATCGCCTACACAAGATGTAGTCTAGCTGTGTGCTCCTACCTCTGCTTTTATAAGTCACCCTATGCTCCTGTCTCTTCTGGAAGAAAGTAGTACTACTGCCATTTCCATCTTTTTTGCAAAATCTACCAACATCTGTCCTTCTGCGTTCCTGTCCTGGATACCAAATCTGTCCATCACTTCCTCTTCACCTCTGTTTCCTGCACCAACATGTTCATTGAAGTCTGCCCCAATGACCACTCTTTCACCTCTGGGGGTATTCTGCATCACTTCATCTAACTCACTCCAGAATCTCTCCTTCTCTTCTCGCTCACATCCTGCCTGTGGGGCATAAGCACTAACAACATTGAAGATCACACCTTCAATTTCTGACTTGAGACTCATCACTCTGTCTGACACTCTTTTCACTTCGAGAACATTCCTGAAAAACTCCTCCTTCAAGATGACTCCTACTGCATTTCTCTTCCCATACACACCATGAAAAAACAGCTTAAACCCCGCTCCTAAGCTTCTAGCCTTGCTACCTTTCCACCTGGTCTTCTGAACACACAGTATGTCCACCTTCCTTCTCTGCATCATGTCAGCCAGCTCTCTACCTTTCCTGTCATAGCTCCAACATTCAAAGTCCCTACTTTCAGTCCTAGACTCATGCTTTTCCTCTTCTCTCTCTGCCTACGGACACGCCTCCCACCTCTCCTTCTTCGACGTCTTCGACCAACAGTAGTCCAATTTCCACCAGCATCATGTTGGTTAACAGCACTGATAGCGGTCGTTGTTAACCTGGGCCTCGACCTATCCGGTATGAAATTTTTAGTTGTGACTTGCATTTTTTATTTGTTTTACGCCAGATGCCCTTCCTGACGCAACCCTCTGCATTTATCCTGGCTTGGTACCGGCGTGAGGGAGAGAAACTGGCTTGTGCCCCTCCCTCACGGCTGCATTGACAACTAAATTTTATACATGTAAATAAGATGCAGGATTGAGAAGTTTTGCGTCGCATTGTGAGTCATATTTTTATGTGTACTTGTGCTTTAAGTTCTACCCTGGATTTCTTCTCTTCTGGTAAGGAAGGACTTTTGACTTTTTGTATAACAGTCTACTTGCTTCAGTTGGACTTGGTTGTTGTCACTAATATTTTCAAGTGTAAGATTCTTAGCCGGTTCTGCAGTGCTTAATCAGCTGTAGTTTCGGGCTTCCTAAAAGTGTGACGTTTGTAGCGGATATGAACACAGACCATTTATTTAAACAAGTCCTTTGAATAGTAGTGCTCATGTAGTAATCTTGTTGGCTTTGTTGAAGTAGAACTATCAAGCCTAAGGGCAGCGGGCAGATCTTTTGGACCTGTGAAGGGGTTATTTGTCCCAGCCACCACAAGTCTCCACTGTCATATGTGCATGCCACAAGACAGTCATGTGTGCATCCCACAAGACAATTCAGTAAGAGTAGGACCTGTCTACCTACGCATGCAAATACTGTTTCCAGCTGATTGTGTGGAAGAAACCAGCAAATTGGTTCAGCAAACAACAAAGCGGACCCAACAAAGCATCTTGGAGTGCAACCAAGGCACAGTGAGACACACAGGACACTGCTGGCCATCCACGGCACCCTGACTTATCTCCAGCCATCTCGACTATGCCGTGCCACCGGATTCAAATAGACTGGGACGAGAGAGTGAGGCTGATGATTTGTGACTCTCCCTCACTTAAATCCAAGTTAAACACAAGTCATGACTTCACTCATACCGCAAATCATCAATCTGATATGAAATCATTGTCATCTTCGTCCTAGAAGAATACATACTGGTAAAATACCACGGTGCAGTTAAAATAATAAAGAATGCAGTTATACTTTATATATAATTACAAGTGGAATGTTATAACCTGCACTTTTAGAGATACTATTTCATTTGTTGGAGCAAGTTGAGATACAACAGTCAACACCCATATTATTGGAATGGTGGATTTTAGTTCAGGGCAGTGGTGGCTCAGTGACCAAGGCTCTGGATTACCGATCCGAGAGTTGGCGGGTCAAGCCAAAATACCACCAATGTGCCACTGTTTGGTCCTTGAGCCCTTAACTTTGAATCGCTCAGTTGTATAACAAAAATGATGAATGTAAAGCCCCTCCAGATAAGGATATCTGCCAAATGCTGTAAATGTAAATGTAGTCCTTGGTGATATGCTGCCAGAAAAGATGCATCACGCAAGGTCTTGTGTTCGTCAATGCAAACTTCCTTCCTGTTAGTTAATGACAAATGTTCAGTGTTCTGATTCAGTAAATGTAAATAGTTTACACAAAATTACACTGATTGTATTAATTTTGTTCTGAAATGCCTTTTTGTTGTTGTTTTTAACTTGGTTTATTTTTTTTTTTTCTAACTTGAGCATATATTACATAGATTGGGATCAGGGGATGAAAACCATTTTAAACTCGGTATCAAACAAAAATGCTGTTTTAGTTTTTGTATTTTCATGTAATATGTCATGTGATGTCATGTAATGGTATGAACCCATGACATGTCACCGACCTTGGGGAAGAATCTTCAGAAATCTCTTTGATTGGGCCCCTGTAGAAAGAAAGAGATTGTGTGTATTTTACAATTTATTCTTATTCTAATGAAGAATACAGTACAATACCGAGTAGTGCTGTGGTCATTATTAACAGGATACGATGGACATTAAGTTAAGATGATATAATGTTGAAATCTTTTCGATGTCTATTAATAAACTTTTATCTAATTTATTATTTGTACTCACAAACCTATTTAATATTTATACATTTTACTATTTTATATTAAGATTGGACTTTGGGTTTGGTATTTATAATTCAGGTAATTTAATTAAAAGTGAAGATGGGACTATATTATAAATGCAGGTCATGAGGTCATTTTCTCCTGGGTTTTTTCAAGATTCTAAATTTATGTCCTGAGAGTGGGAGGAGGCAGAAGCAATGTGAAAAGCCAAACAGTCCATAAGCCTGTCAAATGGATGACTTTCAGTGTTAATGCAGAATTTTATACTTGAGTAACTGCTTGTTAATAACTTAATTAAATACAATTTTTACCTTTTTAAAAAGAATTTGTATCTATAATAGTAGCAGGTCAAAGTTGCAGTGAGGTATGACAACATTTAAAGAGAGGGGTGACACAATGTAGTGTTTGTCATATACGCCTCACAGAAAGATGATCCTGGGTTCGAGTCTGAAGTCTTCATGCTCTCAATGTGCTTGTAAAGCCCCTGCCCACCCAACTTTTCCCCTATTTTTCCTTTATTTCCTATTTTACAAATTTTTCGATGAATGTTTTTGAAAAACCTGCGATGCATGAAGCCACAGAAACTGAAGCTCAAAGTAGTGAGGGATCACTGTATTTGTGTTTTGACTCGAGATGGTTTGGTGAGCTATTATAGGGTCTACCCCTCCTTTGCTTAGTGTTGGCTGATGTAGGCTTCAGCCTTCCTGTGACCCCAATAGGATTAAGTGATTTGGCAAATGAGTGAGTGAGTCCGTTACATTTAAAGAAGACACATATTTGCACAAAAACTAAAGCTCTTCTGAAGTGCTAAAGAGTACCCCAGCTTTTTTTGCCCCCTGATAATTAAATACATCGGTAAATTATCACAAATAAATTAGTGAGGGAAGGATGGAGCAGGATATCGGCAGGCAGATCGGTGCAGCCTCTGCAGCAAAGCAGAGCTTGTACAGGACCATCATGGTGAAAAGGGAGCCGAGTCAGAGAAAGCTCTCAGTTTACCAGTTGATCTACGTTCCAACCCTCAGTCATGGTTCTGAGCTTTGGGTAGTGAGCGAAAGAACAAGATTGGGTATATAAATGGCTGAAATAAGCTTCCTTCTCGGGTTGGCAGGGCTCTCTCCTTTAGAGATAGGGTAAAGCATCCGGGGTGAGGAACCAGTTCAGGTGGTTTGGGCATCTGGTAGGAATGCCTCCCTGTTGTGGTGTTTTAGGCATGTCCAACCAGTAAGAGACTTCGGGTCAACTCGGGACATGCTTCAGGGACTACATCTCTGAGTTGGGCTGGGAATGCCTCAGTGTCTCTCCGAAAGAGCTGGAGTAAGTATCTGGGGAGACGGACATCTGGTCCTCACTGGCTGCTGCCTCCACGACCCAACCCTGGATTAAGCAGAAGAAGATTAAGATGATGGTGATGATTTATGGATGAAACAGTTAATATTTAAATGTCTTTTTGGGGACCCAAACAAATGGTAAGATATAAAGTATACTGTGTGTGTGTGTGTTGGATGTGATAGGCTCCAGCTTCCCTGCAGCCCTAGTAAGATTAAGTAGTTTGGAAAATGAGTAAGTGAGTGTTTTTTTTTCTTTTGTAATATAAATGGAGAATAAACTGTCCAGACAAAAACAAAGTTGCACACAGTAATAGTTCATAGAGTGCACTTTGGTGTAGGTTGGAGAAGGCTTGGAGTATTTCATTTTTTTTTCTCATCAGTTCAAGACAATGAGCAAGCCCAACTTCGGATGGAAATACAGTAAATGTTATGTTGCTGAGGTCTGTTGAAAAAAAATGGCATGAAAATTATGTGTTGTAAGCAAGGCTAACAGCAACAAAACACTTCATAAACTCTTCTTCAGCACATCCCATTTATTTTCTAAATCACTTAATTCTAATTAGGGTCACAGGGAGACTGGTACCCATCTCAGCTGACTAGGTGAAGGCAAAGTACACCCTGGACAGCTCGCCAGGCTATTGCAGGGCAGAAACATGCTGATGGCTATCTAGTGTAGTCTTGTCAAAAGTCAGCAATGGTTCTTTTACATGAACCTCTCACCATAGACAGTGAGAGACATGACTGGCCTTTGATAACCCAGTTAGCTGCACTTGGTGGACTGAACGTTGAGAGTTGGGCTTGAACCCCCAACCTTGGAATAAATGATCCTGCACCTCAACCACCAGGCTACTACTGCCCGCTTTAGCACATCCCAAAGATTTTAATAAGGTTAATGTCAGGACTCTTGGGTGTCAATGCATATGTGAAAATGATTCCTCATGCTCTCTGAACCAGTAGCACTATCTGAGATCCGATTTAATATCCATGCCATCAGGGAAGGAAAACGTCCATTGATGTGATAAACCTGCTAATTCAGGACATGAGCTGACTTCATTTTATATAAGATAAAGAGATCTTTACTTTCAACTGTTGCATGAACAATGAAAATAAATCTGTTTATCAGAATTTACACATCAATCCCCACACATACGTACACATACAGACACACCCACATTGTTACATATACAGTACACAAACATACATTTGTCCGAATATTCACACATGTACACACAAACACAGGAGGGTGCATCATATATCAAATTTGCATACACCAAGTAACATATACAGTATAGATTTTTTAATTGTAAGCTGCATGGTGTTCAGTTCAGATCATTTTCTGTAACCCCTTAATCCTAATTAGGGTCACGAGGAGGCTGGCGCCCAAGGGCACGCTGGCAAGGGCAGCGTACACTCTGGACAGCTTGCTAGGCCATCGCAGGGCAGAAACACGCTGACGGCTTTGCTGGGGGGGGGGGGACTCGAACCCTCAACCTTAGGATCAGCGATCCAGCGCTCTATACCTCCACCACTACCTGCTGCATGGTATATAATGTTATATCATATTCGAGACCTGCTCAAAACACAAGTATTGATCTTAGAGGTAGTATTACACTGTCCAGGAAGATGGTTTGCATGATGGTTATTCAGTCTGTGTGTAATGGTGGTGGTGGGGTTGCACATTTAAGAGCTTGTGGGTAAAAGCTGTTCTTGGGTCTGTTAGATTTTGTTTTTAGTGTCCTACCTTTGTCCAGGGGGTAGGAGGACGGCAGGGGGTATATCCAGGGTGTGTAGTGTGCCTAATTCCAGAGGGCTATCCTCTGAATTCTGCTGGTGTAAATGTCACTGTTGGGGGTCGTGTATTGACTTCCAATCATCTGCTTTGCCATCCTCTCCACCTGCTGCAAGGCCTTCCTGCAGTACAGCTGCTCAACCACACTGCACAGCAGTAGCTCAGGAGGCTCTCCTGTTTAATTGCCATATTAATGTTGCTGAGCCTCGACCTGACCAACTGGAGCAAAAAATATAGTAGCGATTATATGTTGTGATCACGGATCAATGCACTTCATGAGAATATTAGGGTGTGCAGGGGGTTTTTTCCTTCTTTTTTGGCCGCAGTGTTGTCGAGTCCATGTTTATGGTCCTTTTGGCGTTCCATAGTTCAGACCGGTGGCTGTGGAACGAGTCTCCCGTCACGGTCCGTCCTCACGCAGGCCTCTTTCGGCTTGATCATTATCTGCACCACTACAGTCCTTTAAAACGTGTCATTTCTGCGGCCACCTGGTGCGCTTTGAAGTGTACCGTGTCGTTTCCGGTTTGAAACCCAGCCCTGGAAGTGAAGGAAATCCCAGCAGTCTGAGAGATGTCCGCGACTTCAACCAGATCCGCGGCGCGCACGGGAAAGATGAAGAAGGACGAGTCTTTCCTCGGGAAGCTCGGAGGCACGCTGAGTCGCAAGAAGAAAGCAAAAGAAGGTGAGAGCAAAAAGTGTAAACCAGGTATATGGCACGTGATATTAGAATAGATTATGTAAGCATGTGGTATCGTACAGCAGAGCTACTGTCCATGGTGCTGTCGTAAATATATTTTATTTTAATCTGTTTGGGAGTAGTGTCCCGTCTATCATCAGTCTTCTCCAGTATTCAAGTTATATATATATTTAAATTGTATATATTTTGATCAGCCATGACACACATTACAGTATACATGAGATTAAGTAACAGTGAACAGTCACTGATATCTAGTGAAAAAAAATCAAGCTGCTTGTTGACACTGGTGCTGATGAAATAGAAACGAATGACAGGAATGCAGATAAAAATATCTCTGTTTATTTTTCTGCCTTTGTTATATCTTCAGAGGTATTGTTGTTTCAAATAAGCACCTTTCCTTGTTGCGTTTACACTAATTGAAATACAAACCGAATCAAAATACACATACGTTTTATGCCCTTTAGTTTTAAATTTTGGTGATAGCCTCACTGTTATGTGTGAACAGCTGCAAAGTGTGTGTGTGTGTGTGTGTGTGTGTGTGTGTGTGTGTTCTTGGGTAGTCATCAAGTTGTGTAACTTAGGCAGTCGCATTATGGGTACTCCTCTTCCCTATGAGGAGAAAATGTAAAATGCAAAACCCATTTTAACCCATTTAAAGTGAACAAACACACAAGTAAGCAGTGAGCGCACACATGCTCGCTGTCAGCTGTTACACTGATTTGGGCTCCTGGGAGCAAATGTGGGTTAGGTATCCTGCTCAAGGGCACTTCAACCATGAATGTGGAGAAAGGGAAGGTACAGAATCAGCAACCTCTCAGTCCCAAAGCTGCTTCTCTAACCATGAGGCCACGGCTGCCCTGGGATTAAGAGATGTAAGATTAAGATCATGGGAAGGGTAAGGGAGGGTTAGGAGAAAGGAAAAGTATGGGAAAAGTTATGGTAAGGATGAGGTGAAGGTTTGGGTAAATCTCCAGGGAGTTAACGTAGGTCCATGTTTTGTTGTCTGAAGTATGGAAACAACACTGTATGTGTGTGTGTGTGTGTGTGTGTGTGTGTGTGTGTGTGTGTGTGTGTGGGTGTATACAGTAGTTTTTTCACTCTTTTCTGAGCTGTAATGTTCCTCAGAGCTCATTCACACTTTATTTCTAAACGAATATAGTCTTTATACAGAATGACTCGTTAGTAAACTCTAAAAAGAGGATGAGTAATTTATTGAGAAACAGATTACTTACAGAATATTGAAGGAAAGTTTTTGTTGCTTTGTCTTTTTAAACCAAATCTTTATGTTAAATAGGTAAAAGGGAGGTAAAGTCTGTTGGGTTTTTACACCCGAGCCTAGTGGCTCATCAGGCCGGTGCTTATCCCTGGTTTCCATAACGTGAAGCAACCAGGAGTTCAACTCATCCTGGATGGGACACTAGTCCATTGCAGGTTAGCTTTCTAGTATATTTTTACTGGTACCCATTTATACTGCTGGGTGAACAGAGGCACACTTGTGGTTGAGACCTTGCCCAGGGGTCTTAGCACAGTGAGGATCTCAGTGGGATTCGAACTCACAACCTCCCGATCATGAGCACAGCACCCTAACCACTACACCACCGGCCCCACTTTATGTTAAATAATCCATTCTAAATATATCTTAACAACTTGTATAAATGTCTCAACACTTCCTCTGTGTGGTTCATTTTTAAAATGAGGAATATTGTTCCATTGTTTTGTGTATCAACAGTTTTGTTGCTTGGGAAGAGAATTTAAACTAAGTGACATGACTGAGGCCGATTCACCCACTCATTCACCTTTCCACTTCATACTCCATTACATACACAGGGAGATTAGAGATCATCTCAGTCGACACTCTGTGTTCTTCTTTTTCTTTCGGCTTTTTCCCTTATCCAGGGGTTGCCACAGGGAATCATCTGATTCGCACATTTGATTTGGCATAGGTTTTTACGTCGGATGCCTTTCCTGACATAACCCTTTAGTAAAGTGGAGAAACATGCTGATGGCTTTGCAGCTACTCTTTACGAAAGTCAGCAATGGTTCTTTCACATGAACCTCTCACCATAGACAGTGAGAGACATGGCCCACCTTTGATAACCCAGTTAGCTGCACTGTGGGGACAGTGACAACCTTGTGGAGAGTGGGACTGGAACCCCCAACCTTCGGATCAGTGATTGAGTGCCCTTTACCATCAGGCCACCACTGCCCTATCTCAGCCGACACTCAGTGAAGGTGGAATATACACTGAGCATCTCTTGAGACCATCACATGGCAGCACACACCCCATCATTCACACTCGTATTCTGTGCCTTCATCATTCACACTCATATTCTGTGAGGTGGACATGCTAGCCAGATGCCAGTATGCTGCCCTTGAGGTCTGGTTGAATTAGCATAATGAATAGCACAATGACAGGTGAATGCTCTGTTCTAGCCCAGGTATGGAGAATTAGTATGGTGTGGGGTGTGATATTTTTACCTCTTAAATGATCATAAAAGATTCTTTGTATATAATGTCCACTGTTATTTTAGGTAATTATTAATTGTTAGTAAATATATTCAGTAAACAGCATTTACAGTAAATTCACCAACAAAGTAAAATGTCCCCTCTTTTCTATAAATACCTGCCACCTTGTCTCCCTGTCTATGTTTAATTGAGGGAATTGATTATGGTGACATTGTGATTAGAATGTCTGTATCACAGCAGGAAGGTCCTGGGTTTGAGTTCTGGGATTAGTGGGGACATTCATGTGTGGTGTTTACATGTTCTTTCCATGATTGTGTGGGTTTACTCGGTGTACTCATGTTTCCTCCCACACTCCAAACACATGCACATTAGGCTAATTGACTGTTTCAGCTTGCTTCTGGATGTGAGTCTGAATGGTTTTGTGTGTGTGTGTGTGGGGGGGTTTAATAAATTAGGGGGTTGCCCTAATAGTGGATAAAGCATGACAGCTAATAAGTGAGTGAATGAATAATTCTGAGAGAACACTTTCAGAAAGAGAACTGTGCTAGTAGGCATCAGCGTGGCTAATATATGTCTGAATCTTTGGGTACACCCATCTGTCCCTGTTTAACATCTCGTTCCAGATTTATTACCCCAGTGCAGTCAGGAGAACCTCCAATTTACTGAGTCAGTTTTCCACTAGATTTTAGTGTGTGGCTAACCTCACTGATGTTCTCGAGGCGGACAAAAATCCCAATAGCAATTTTTGGCATAGAGGACTAGAGACTGAGGTTGCAGTTTGCATTCCACTTCATCCCAAAGTTCTTCCACTTCAGCCTTGGAAAATTTCATGTGCATTTGGTGTTTCTGTGTGGGGTTTGCATGCGCTCCCTATGCTTGCGGAGGATTTCCTCCGGGTTCTCTGGTTTCTTCCCATAGTCCAAAAACATGAACAGTAGACAAAAGCACTGTTCCAAATCTCCCCTAGGTGTGAGTGTTGGCCCAGCAAGCTGTCCAGGGTGTATCCCGCCCTCTCCCGGAGTTGGCTGAGATGGGCACCAGCCTCCCTGTGACCTTAATTAGGATTAAGCGGTTCAGAAAATGAATGAATATTCATTGACCCAGAGATCCACAAAAGTAAAGCCAGCCTGGCACTAGTATGCATTTTAAATCCTCAATGGCACTCATTCATGCATGCCATGGTGGAATGATTTTGTGTTTATTTCACCTGTCAGTCAGTTTGTGCCAGAGAGGAATAAGCTTTGCTCATAACTTGCTCATTTGTACCATTGAGGATGTTCTGCGACGTTCCACTCGATTCCTCACCATTGCGGTATTTTTGCGAATTGTTTGTGCTGGGGTGCTCCAAGTTCCTCAACGTCACTCAATGTCCAGACAAGTTTGCTCCACATCACGCTAAAAAGGTGACCAGGCTTCCATTTATGACACTCCTTGTCACGCCTCACAAGTGTGTATATATATATATATATATATATATATATATATATATATATATATATATATATATATTGGGTAGCTGGATTCATCCACCATTCATTCTTGTAGTCATCACGATGATGAACTCTAGAGATGCCGAGAAAATGCCATTAAATCAACAAAGTTGCAGGTGCTGCTGCATTACTACTAATCGAAGACTATGACATTGATATATATAAGCAGCTAGAATCCACACCTGATACTTTCTTCCTCTACCTGGCATTCTGAATATGTAAATATCATGCAACTGAACACCCTTCCCTTTAAGATACAGGGCAAGTCAATGTGGACATTGCTGATTGGTTAACCGTTTGTGCGGAATACAGTGGTTTGAGTGCTCACCAAAACTTAAAGGTGAGTAGACTATGATTAGCTTTGAGGAAACAGTGAGAAACACAGTTCTGTCCACAACTCACTCCCTGGTCCGCCAACTGTTAATGTTGGACAATGCGTAGCAGTCAGTGAACACCATGGAGGACACAAGAGCACCATTGAGGATACAGGTGTAACGTTGCGCAGCATTGATTACCATATAAAGTGCGTGACGTGGTGGGCATTTACACGTGCCCTCACTGTTTCCTCACAGTTTCCTTATAGTTTGCGGAAAGGTACGCAAAAGAGTGCGTGACAAAATTAATGAACATGTTTCATTTTTTGGGTCGGCAACGCCCCTCAATGGCACTCATATCGCTCATAGTTTCCACATTGTTCCCATGATGGCGCTCACAATTCCCGTGAAGGTACTCACTTTGGCGTACCGTGGCATACCATGAATGCGTACTAGTGTCAGGCTGGCTTAATACGTACATGACTGATACCAGCACCAATCCAACAGCATTACAGAGTTGCTGAGATCATACATTTAATTTGTCATCTGAGAATTTCGTGTGAAGAACTGTCCTCATTGTTTTTCATGGATATTATCAGTACCAAGTGCCCAAGAAGGAACTGTAATGGCCAGTTGCCCTGTAAAAATACTTTTCTGGATAGATTTTTCTAGGGTGGTACATCTGGACGGTTATCTCACATGTGGTCCGTGGAGGGAACAATTTTTTAAACAAACATTAAAGAACCAAACAAAGATTAGACTTCAGGCTAAATCGGGGTGGGCAATCTTATCCGCAAAGGGCCAGTGTGGGTGCAGGTTTTCTCTTCAACCAAACAATAGCCACACCTTCCACCTGTTTCCACCAATCACTGATCATCAAAAGAAAAAAAAAACCTAGATTGGACATTACTGTTTCAGTTCTGAAGTGGGGCCATCTTGGTGAGATCACATTACTGTTTAAGACTTAAAGCAAGGTGCGTGCACGCACACACACACACACACACAGACAGTGTTTCCATCATACTGGTTAGTGTGCAGCTTCAAAATTCATGCAATGTAATGGAAACACTTGAATTAAAAAAATGGAAAAAATGTGTGTGTGTGTGTGTGTGTGTGTGTGTGTGTGTGTGTGTGTGTGTGTGTGTGTGTGTGTGTGTGCGTGTACGTGTATGTGTTTGTATGCCACTGTAAAACCCACATGGTCCTGTTAATTGTGAAGTGATTAGTTTTAAAATAGATTGTTATATAGTTATATAAATATAAAATAAAATAGATATTTAATATATAAAATTGTTTTTATGTATCGCTGGCCTGTATGACAATGGTCAGCAATAATAATAATAAAAAAGAATAATAATATAAAAAAATAATTATAAAATAAAAATAGAATATGTTATATATCATAGGTTTACAGTCCAAGTGGGTTCATATTTTATTCAAGTTATACTGACAGAGTGTTGGTAGACCTGGTTAAACTAATGTGGCTCCACTACTGTTATCTTCTTTGTGAGTAATATTTGTGTATTTGTGTACTCACTCGGGTATTTTACCAGCACAAAAGGGACTGTTGTTTGTAGAAAACTATGTGATTATAGCAATACACGATGTGATGATAGCAGTGCAAAAAGGTAATGTCGAAATATAGCCTTCTTCATTAGCAGCCTTTCAATGACAAATAAGTAGTATTTTTCTGACTGGTCGTCATCTTGCAAGCTCGTGCAATGATTTGAAAACTGTAGAACTGTCCTCTCACCAGTCGCTTTGTGTATGTTTCATGTTCTTGTGTGATAAATAGCCAATGTACAGTATGTCCCAAAAACTAACCAACCCGCTTAATCCTACTATGGTCACAAGGAGGTTGAGGCTATCTCAGCCAGCACACACCCTGAGTAGCTCACTGCAGGACCAACACGCACACACACACACACACACACACACACACACACACACACGCATACACACACAAAACCGTTTACACTCACACTTGGAGGCAATTTGGAGATAGAGAGAGAGGGGGGACTGTGGGAAGAAACCAATGCAAGCGAGAGTCGATGTCTCTATTGATTGGTGTCTGAGGTTTTCTTTTCACTTTATGATTTACACTTTCATTTATGTCATGTTTCTTGTTTGTTTACTTATTTATTTAATAGTTTCATATTCTGTAAATCTTTTGATTTTGGTTTTGTTCCAAGAGTATTTATTTACCTTCAGGCCTGTCCGCCTACCTGAGTTGGATTGTGGTTTTTCTGCATGAGTCTGAATGGTGGTGTATGAGCCTCTATTTTGGGTTTCAGTTTTGTAATTAATAATAACTCTGTTTTTTTATTGCTGACTGTTGTCATACAGGTCAACGATATACAACCGCCAAACAGCAGCCTTACTGATTTTTCTGTATTGGGCATGCTTGGACACCAGATGGATACGGGACAACTATTCAAACCATCCAATTCTATGACCATGGTGCTCCACCCATCATTTAAAAGGATACATTAATGAAAAAAAGAAAGTATATTTTAAACTTTGAAACAGAATTCTGTTTTTGCTTTAATGTTTACATTTGTAGGGCTGTCTTCAACTATATAAGTGTAGAAGCAGTCAGAGCTACACATTTAGAACAGTAACATAGAAATGATATTGTGAAATAAGGGTGTTTTGAATTGATTACAAACCTGAACCATTTCACAGAACTTTAGCAGCAGTGCAACAGAGTTTGTAGCAGGTTCTGCATTATTTCCTAAAACACAAGTCAACTCTTCTCAGATAAGCATGGAGGAACTGTGTGCCTGTGATCTGTCAATCCAAATGTTTGTCGCTGACAAGCATGAGGTGCAGTTGCATAAATGCAAGTCATTGCTTTCTACATACTTCTAGTCACATTTTTTTCAGTGTTTTCAACTGTTGTGACACAAGTGCAACTGAGGGAAAAGTACTAAAAGTAAGTTATAAATCTTTGAATATTTTATTTTGCTTTTAACTTTGATCCACATGTTTAAATTCATAATTGTAAACTTAGACCTTTTTAATTAGCATTACTGTACGTATTTGTATCTGTAGAAAGGCTGTTATAAAAGGCTGTTAGAAAGATACTGTTCTATAATTCAGCACTGTGTGCCCTGTTGCTGTTTTTGTAGTTATGTGTCAAATCTAACCAGCCACACTCCAGAAATATCCCGAGCTACAGTTCTGGTGGCGTCATGTGTTTCCGAGCTCAAGAATAGCTTTTAATATTGCTACAGAACATAACTTCCCGAAGACCTGCTATGAATATGGGAGCATTTTGAAGATGCAGCTCTGTATCTGTGGAAATATTATTTTATAGTTGAATGCATCAAACTGCAACAAGTTTAAGAGAATGTTATCAAGTCAGGCTATCACTGATAAAGTAAAGATATTTCATATTTTTATGATAAGATGACCACTGTATACATAAGATCATACCCCTGTTTCTGGACAGACTTTCTCATTTATCATTTGAAATTATCTTGTGCATGTATGTATGCACGTGCGCACTCATACACACACAACATACACACAGAAACACACACACACACACACACACACACACACACACACACACACACACAGTTTAAAAAAAAAACAGATAACTTAATATTGATGACATGATGATTGACAAAATACATGATGTGACAAGACACATACATTTATTGTAATAAAAAAGATCGTACATGTCGTATAAGCCATGTTTTTACCACTAAAAAGTGCCTGACAAGATGAATGGCATTTCTGCAGAGATACGCCTATGTCTGTTTACCTCAGTAACTGCAAAACAAAAACAACAACAAAAATATAAATAAATAAAGTCAATTATCATTCAGTCATTTTCTGATGTTTACAAAAGAAGAAATTTAAAGTGACACAAACTCAGAAGTCATGCCAATTTACAGCCCAGCTGTAAAATGCCATAAAAGGGCAGTGGTGGCCTACTGGTAAAGGTGCTGGTCCTAAGGTTGGGGATTCGAGTCCCACTCTCCACAAGGTTGTCACTGTCCCCCCAGTGCAGCTAACTGGGTTATCAAAGGCTGGCCTTGTCTCTCACTGTCTATGGTGAGAGGTTCAAGTAAAAGAACCATTGCTGACGTTGACAACAGTAGCTGCGAAGCCGTCAGCATGTTTCCATCCTTTGATGGCCTGGTGAGCTGTCCAGGGTGTACTCTGTAATCGCCCGGAGCCAGCTGGGATGGGTGCCAGCCTCCCTGCGACCCTAATTAGGATTAAGCGGTTGCACAAAATGAACTGATGATGATGAATATACATGTACAGAAATTTTCCTTTAAGTTAAAATATTATTTAAATTTGCACATATTTTAAATGTTCTTTTGGCTGATTGGTTGCTTAAAATTGCCTACTCGGGTGTGTGTGTGTGTGTGTGTGTGTGTGTGTGTGTTGGCCCTGTGATAGACTGCCAAGCAGGGTGTACCCTGCCTTTTTCCAGTGTCAGCTGGGATAGGCTCCAGCCTCCTTCACCAAATGAGTGAGTGAGTATATGTTATTTGCTAAGATCTCACTTTGGCAGTGCAGCCTCAGTTTCGTTTGATCTGTTTTTATCCACAAAGCATGAAATTGAAAAAGTAAATTCTCTCTGTAGATGTTGCAGTTGTATTGATTTGTCCTGACAGTAAGTGGTGACTTTGTGACAATGCACTTAGATGCACACTGCTTGGTTGCAATTTGCTAATGGACTTGAACGAATAAGGGTTTCAGAAGATTAAATCGGAACTGCTTTTAGATGATATTTGTAGCTCATCATTATGCTATAAGGGTGTGTTTGAATTTGTCGTATTGTGTTATTTGAATTATTATTGCTTATATACATACAATCACAGTTAAACATTCAGTTGTTTGATAATCATGCAACCTATGTCCATGCACAGAACATAATCATAATTTTTTTTAAATGTTAACCCCCACCAAATTACAAGAAGCTGCCAATCTACCTGTTCCTTCGTCTTCTTTGGGACTCGGCTCTGTTTTGGTTTCCTAGCTGTTCTTGTCCTTTCCCTTCCTCTCCTGTTGCCTAGTGAAACAGGAGCAGCAACGTGTAGGGGGTTGTGCAGAGACAGAAATAACGCATGCAAAAGCTGTATTCAATGCCATAGCCCCACAAACAGAAGTCCACTGAATGTGTGTGTGTGTGTGGATGGACACACACACACACACACACACACACACACACACACACACACACACACATTTCCCCGTCATTTTGTTAAGGGTACCTGCTGGATTCCGGACTGTATTTTACGATATGGCTGGGCTACTCTGTGGGACAAAGAAAAAAAAGCAAGGTAGTGTGTCTTAACGGGATTCAAACAGCGTTGAGCTGTTTGAGTGAACACATCAGTGTTTTTATTCAGATTTTGTCTTTATATATTTATATGCTGCAGACCAGTAGCCTTTTACATTGATATAACTTGCTTGTGCCATCCATAAGCTCTACTGCATGGATTAGTGTTGCATTCCCTGCTGTAAATTCTTCAATTCTGTGATGATTTATAAGCAGCGAGCCTGGTTTCTTGATTATCAGATTAGTTTGTGTCCAGAGCGAGAGGGTCCAGAGATTATCTAGCCAATGCAGCCATTTCAGGAGGAAATAGCATAACTATGTTAAATGCTTATGCTGTGATTACAAGGGAAATGCAAGTTTATTTAGACATACAATATAAACCCCTACTGTAAGCTTATCAGGAGATGTATGTGTTCAGGGAATAAAGGAATTGTTATTTTTCTGGCATAAGAGTTAAAAATGAGAACCTTCTAAGCGTTATCACTGTCTCAAAAAGGGCGTGACAATGATTTGGTGGGTTATAAATGTCTCTGATATGAATCTTTGCTTCATTCTGCTCCATAAGACATAGTGGAAGCATTATCTGAAAGAGACCTGGTGCACTGTGCTACCACAGGAAGTTAGATTATATTTTTGTCTCTGGGGACAATGATAGTGACCTATTAAAAAGGGGAAGAGGGAAAAGGGGAAATATGGATGATTTGTTTGCAGGGTGTGTAGTTTCTCTGGGTTCTACTAAATCACAGGAATAAAATTACTGTTCTCATCAAATGCAGCACATTTACTAATAAGGATATTTGATGAAAAAAGTTCTACATATAAAGTGGGCACAAAGTGTACAGAGGAGAAATTGTTTTTTTCTGATATTGATTAATTCTTGAGTATTGAGTCCAAAACTTGAGCTTACATGAGGGTGCCATGATGGCGTAGTGGTGAATACATCTCTCTCACAGCAAGAAGGGCCTGGGTTTGAATCCCAAGTGATGGCATTTCTGTCGAAGTTAGGATGTTTGCATGTTAGGCTAAATTACCGTCTCAGATTGCCATGATGTGTGAATCTGAATGTGTGTGTGTGTGTTGGCTCTCTGATGGATCATCCAGCTCCTCAAGGTTATTAATTGGCCAGCTGGTCTTTGCCCATAGCTGGTGAAGATAGGCTTCAGCCTCTCCATGATTCTAATAGAATTGAGTGTTTTAATAAATGAGTGAATGTGTTTGTGTAGCCTACAAGATATGGGATATTAAAAAAGGAGGATGTATTCAGAAAGATTCAGTCATGTTTAAATCTACCTTTCAATAAATCATTGGCAGTTTTGTTGAGTTTTTCATCCTTATCCCGAATCCCTTTTAAATACTAGGTTACTAGTAGTTTCTTTGTTTTTTTGCTTCACACTCAAGTGACGTGGTTCTAACATTCTAACATTGTCTCTGATTTGTGTGTGTGTTTAGTGAGTGACCTTCAGGAAGAGGGGAAGTATGCCATTAACGCTCCACTCCTCCCTACCGGTACTGACCCGCTCCCAGAAGACATGCTGCTAGGTAACATGCTCCCCCATCATCATTTCACCTGGATTTACTATACTACTTACCAAGCGAGATTTGAACACACATTGTAGTTGTAATATGTTCATGTGGGTTGTTTGTACATTGTTCAACAGTTGAGACATATCTCTGGTTTCACTTTGTTTTGAGTACCACTGAAATTTTGCACATTCATATGCACCATCCAGCACCCTTTGATTTCTTTCCCTGCAAGAAGTCTTAAACATGTACAACAGAATGTGTCAGCTGCTGTCAGTTTTGGAAAATGTTCAAATAAAATCTCTTTAAAAAGCCAGAATCCAAAATAAAACCCATTCAAAGTCACCATTATCTTCTTCAAGATACAGATTATAGGGGTGAAATGTCATTTTAAATGAGGTGTGTGTGTTTGTGTGTATGTGTGTGTGTGTGTGTGTGTGTGTTTAACATGTGGGAATATAACACAGTAAATGTAATTTTGGGATGTGTGAAGTATGTCGATTTAAGAAATACATACAGACTAGAGTTTTGCCGCTTGTTTTCTTCACTAGGCTGCCCTTTCCCTGTTTTCCAAAACGATATAATTGAAATGGCATGAAAAGAATGAAAAAATAACCCACTTGTGCTAATATTCGACTATAATTCAGGAATAACACATTCAGAAACAAAAAGAGAATTACCTTTTAATAAATGTACTGTACATTCCTTATTCAGTGATTGCATGTTGATTTTTGTTTCAAATCATGCTGTATATAATTCAACATTTTTATTTATTTCAGCTTTACATTGAAACAAAAACTTTGTATCTGAATTTAATACAACACCCTTGCCAGTGTGAAGTAAGTTGTCATTGGTAACATTTTAACAACACCCACTGTTGCTCAGAATTACTTCTGAGTCACAGAAACGTGAAAAGATTTCATCTGTGTCCTTACAGAGAAATGAGCAGGAGCACTGACTCACTTCCAAAACTTATTTTTGGTCAGGGTGGAGGATGTGTGTGTGTCTATGTGTGTGCATACACACACACACACACACACACACAAACACAATATATATATATATATATATATATATATATATATATATATATATATATATATATATATATATATATATATAAATAAATATGCAGCCATGACAGGGGGGCACAAATAAGTGCCCGCCCTCACGCCGGTCCCAAGCCCGGATAAATGCAAAGGGTCGCGACAGGAAGGGCATCCGACGTAAAACTTTTGCCAGAATACAAAATGCAAACCGTAAAGACAAATTTCATACCGGATCGGTCGAGGCCCGGGTTAACAACGGCCGCCATCAGTGCTGTTAACCAACAGGGTGCTGGTGGAAATCGGACTACTGTTGGTCGAAGATGTCGAAGAAGGAGAGGCAAGAGGTGTGTCCGTAGGCAGAGAGAGAAGAGGAAAAGCAGGAGTTTAGGACTGAGAGTAGGGACTTTGAATGTTGGAACTGACAGGACAGGTGGCTGACATGATGCAGAGGAGGAAGGTGGACATACTAGTACTGTGTGTTCAGGAGAGGAGATGGAAAGGTAGCAAGGTTAGAAGCTTAGGAGCAGGGTTTAAGCTGTTTTTTCACGGTGTGGATGGGAAAAGAAATGGAGTAGGAGTCATCTTGAAGGAGGGGTTGGTCAGGAATGTTCTAGAAGTAAGTGTCAGACAGAGTGATGAGTCTCAAGTTAGAGATTGAAGGTGTAATGTTCAATGTTGTTAGTGCTTATGGCCCACAGGCAGAAGAGAAGGCGAGATTCTGGAGTGAGTTAGATGAAGTGATGCAGAATACCCCAGAGGTGAAAGAGTGGTCATTGGTGCAGACTTCAACAGACATGTTGGTGCAGGCAACAGAGGGGACGAGGAAGTGATGGGCAGGTGTGATATCCAGGACGGGAACACAGA
>CM045742.1:8230000-8280000 GCA_024760905.1 Plotosus lineatus | reverse complement strand
AGAAAGTCAGAAAGACAGTGTGAGAAAGAGAGAAACAGAGAGAGATACAGCGGAGAGAGAAAAAGACAGAGAGAGAGAGAGAGAGAGAGAGAGAGAGAGAGAGAGAGAGAGAGCGAGACAGAGACAAAGAGACAGAAAGAGAGCGCGAGAGACAGAGAGAGACAGAGAGTAAGACAGAAGGAGAGAGACAGTGAGTGAGTGAGAGAGACAGAGAGAGACAGAGAAAGCAAGAGAGAGACAGAAAGCGAGAGAGAGCCCACTTACCCAGAATAAACTCCTGAATCTGATCAAAAGCATTAAAGCTCATCATCAGGTTGTCAGTGATCCAGTCGATAATCTGCAAATTCAACAAAATTTCAAATTATTTTCACCACAAACAGTTCATTTTTTATTCCAGATTAACTTTTATTCCATATTATATTTAATGTATTAAAATTTTATCCTATATTAGGGTAGTGGTGGACTGGTAGTAAGGTGCTGGATTACTGATCCCACGGTCGAGGGTTCAGGCCCTGACCTTTACCCGGGTTGTCTGTGGTGAGAGGTTCATGTAAAAGAACCATTGCGAACTTTCATCAACAGTTTCATCAAGTGTTTCTGCCCTGCTATGGCCTGGCAAGCTGTCCAGGGTGTACTCTGCCTTCATCCAGAGTCAGCCGAGATGGGCGCCAGCTTCCCTACGACCCTAATTAGAATTAAGCAGTTCAGAAAATGATGAATGAATATTACATTCCAATATTATTAAATAGGAAATTCAAGTACTGTTCAATACTATATTGAAGGAAGTGCTGCCTCAAATCAGAACTCCCATTGGATTTCATTACTCTCAAACTCTGACCACGTGCATCAACATTAATTTATTTTAATAACTTGTTTATAGAAGGGAATCAAAAACACAATCTTAGTCTCATCATGTAAAGTACCCCGTTTAGAACGCACAGCTTTAGAGGACATTCCAATTCAGGTTGCCCCCCCAGTGCACTAACTGGGTTATCAAAGGCCGGCCATGTCTCTCACTGTATATGGTGTGAGGTTCGTGTAAAAGAACCATTGCTGACTTTTGACAAGAGGAGCTACATAGCCGTCAACGTGTTTCTGCCCTGAGATGCTCTGGCGAGCTGTCCAGGGTGTACTCTGCCCTCACCCAGAGTTGGCTGAGATAGGTGTCAGCCTCCCCACAACCCTTTTCATGGTGAACCTTGCCCTTGGCCATAGTCCACTGAGATGGGTTCCAACCTCCCTGCAATCCTAATTAAAGTATGAAAATGAAAGAAGTTATTTTCCACCATCCTGTGCTGTAATTATGCAGGTGTTGTGGATGTAGTGTAAACGTACTGCTGTGGTATTATGGTGTTGCAATGGTTAGGATGTGGGGGCCTGTTGTAATTGTCTTTGTGTTTTGGTGTAGATGTGGAGTTGTGGTGTAGACGTGCTGTGCTACTGTTCTTGTGCAGATATGGTGTAGTTGAGGCATATATGTGACATAGTTGGGGCGTATATTTGGTATGGATATAGCATACTTGTGGTGGTGTGGAGTAGTTGTTGTGTATTGAGGTGTAGTTTTGTTGTAGCTGTGATATATATGTGGTGTAGTTGTGTATTGTGGTGTAGATATAGAGTGGTTGTGGGATAGTTGGTGTCTATGTGCTGTAGATGCAGTGTACAGGTGGTGGTATGGATCTGGTGATTTTGTGGTGTTGTTGTAGTATAGATGTGGTGAGGGAGGTAGCTGTCCCACCCTCGTCTCTAGTTCCAGGTGAGGTGGGAGGTGGACCATCACACAGTGCAGTGCAGCGAGACGTTCTGCCTCGGGCCGATCAGGGTTCATCAGGTAAAATAGGAAATCACAGCTGAGGTCGACAGCATATATCTTGCCCACTCTCCAATCCAGCAGTTTGTTTCCCATAACACTTGTTACAACACTGCTGACTTCCAAAGCATCCACATGGGCATCAGCACCTATAGGCCAAGGAGCACAGTGTGACAAACAACCACAAATACAGTATACCAACAAACAGATATGTACACACACACACACACACGCACACACACACACACACACACACACACACACACACACACACACACACACACACACATAGTACATTCACAACAAGAATATCTACAACAAAGTTGGGACACTGTGTAAAACGTAAAGACTTAAGCCAGCCTGACACTGGTACGCATTCATGGTACGCCACGGTACGTCAAAGTGAGTGGCAGGAATTGTGAGTGCCATCACGGGAACAATGCGGAAACTATGAGTGAGATGAGTGCCATTGAGGGGCATTGCCGACCCAAAAAATGAAACATGTTCATTAATTTTGTCATGCCCTCTTTTGCGTACCTTTCTGTGAACTATAAGGAAACTGTGAGGAAACAGTGAGGGCACGTGTAAATGCCCACCACATCACGCATGTTATATGGTAATCAATGCCGGGTAATGTTACACCTGTATCCTCAATGGTGGTCTTGTGTCCTCCATGGTGTTCATTGACTGCTACGCATTGTCTGTTACATTAACTGTTGGCGGACCATGGAGTGAGTTGTGGACAGAACTGTGTTTCTCACTGTTTCCTCAAAGCTAATCATAGTCTACTCACCTTCAAGTTTGGGTGAGCACTCAAACCACTGTTTTCCGCAACACCACGCACAAACGGTGAACCAATCAGCAATGTCCACATTGACTTGCCCTGTATCTTTAAAGGCAAGGGTGTTCAGTTATATAACATTTACATATTCAGAATGCCACGTAGAGGAAGAAAGTATCAGGTGTGGATTCTATAGGTCCTTCTCAAAAAATTAGCATATTGTGATAAAGTTCGTTAATTTCTGTAAGGTACTGATAAACATTAGACTTTCATATATTTTAGATTCATTACACACAACTGAAGTAGTTCAAGCCTTTTATTGTTTTAATATTGATAATTTTGGACAAAAAAGTAAAGAAAAACCAAAAATCCCTATCTCAAAAAATTAGCATATTTCATCCAACCAATAAAAAAAGTGGTTTTAATACAAAAAAGGTCAACCTTCAAATAATTATATTCAGTTATGCACTCAATACTTGGTCAGGAATCCTTCTGCAGAAATGACTGCTTCAATGCGGTGTGGCATGGAGGCAATCAGCCTGTGGCACTGCTGAGGTGTTATGGAAGCCCAGGATGCTTCGATAGCGGCCTTAAGCTCATCCACAGTGTTGGGTCTGGTGTCTCTCAACTTTCTCTTCACAATATCCCACAGATTCTCTATGGGGTTCAGGTCAGGAGAGTCGGCAGGCCAATTGAGCACAGTAATACCATGGTCAGTAAACCATTTACCAGTGGTTTTGGCACTGTGAGCAGGTGCCAGGTCATGCTGAAAAATGAAATCTTCATCTCCATAAAGCTTTTCAGTCGATGGAAGCATGAAGTGCTCCAAAATCTCCTGATAGCTAGCTGCATTGACCCTGCCCTTGATACAACACAGTGGACCAACACCAGCAGTTGACATGGCACCCCAGACCATCACTTACTGTGGGTACTTGACACTGAACTTCAGGCATTTTGGAATTTCCTTCTCCCCAGTCTTCCTCCAGACTCTGGCACCTTGATTTCCGAATAACATACAAAATTTGCTTTCATCCGAAAAAAGTACTTTGGACCACTGAGCAACAGTCCAGTGCTGCTTCTCTGTAGCCCAGGTCAGGTGCTTCTGCCGCTGTTTCTGGTTGAAAAGTGGCTTGACCTGGGGAATGCGGCACCTGTAGCCCATTTCCTGCACACGCCTGTGCATGGTGGCTCTGGGTGTTTCTACTCCAGACTCAGTCCACTGCTTCTACAAGTCCCCCAAGGTCTGGAATCAGCCCTTCACAATCTTCCTCAGGGTCCGGTCACCTCTTCGGGTTCTGCAGCGTTTTCTGCCACACTTTTTCCTTCCCACAGACGTCCCACTGAGGTGCCTTGATACAGCACTCTGGGAACAGCCTATTCGCTCAGAGATTTCTTTCTGTGTCTTACCCTCTTGCTTGAGGGTGTCAATGATGACCTTCTGGACAGCAGTCAGGTCGGCAGTCTTACCCATGATTGCGGTTTTGAGTAATGAACCAGGCTGGGAATTTTTAAAAACCTCAGGAATCTTTTGCAGGTGTTTAGCGTTAATTCGTTGATTCAGATGATTAGGTTAATAGCTCGTTTAGAGTACCTTTTCATGATATGCTAATTTTTTGAGATAGGAATTTTGGGTTTCCATGTATGCCAAAATCATCAGTATTAAAATAATAAAAGACCTGAAATATTTCAGTTGGTGTTCAATGAATCTAAAACATATGAAAATCTAATGTTTATCAGTTTATCACAGAAAATAATGAACTTTATCACAATATGCTAATTTTTTGAGAAGGACCAATCAATGTCATAGTCTTCGATTAGTAGTAATGCAGCAGCACCTGCAAGAAAGACACTTTGTTGATTTAATGCCATTTTCTCGGCATCTGCAGAGTTCATCATCATCTTGACGACTACAAGAATGAATGATGGAAGAATCCAGCTACCCGATACATATATATATATATATATATATATATATATATATATATATCACGCCTCACAAGTGTGTATATATATATATATATATATATATATATATATATATATATATATATATATATATATATATATATATACACACTTGTGAGGCGTGACAAGGTGCGTCATAAATGGAAGCGCGGTCACCTTTTTAGCGTGATGCGGAGCAAACTTGTCTGGCCATTGAGTGACGTTGAGGAACTTGGAGCAGCCCAGCACAAACAACTTGCAAAAATACCGCAATGGTGAGGAATCGAGTGGAACGTCGCTTAACATCCTCAATGGTACGAATGAGCAAGCTATGAGCAAAGCTTATTCCTCTCTGGCATGAACTGTTTGACTGACAGGTGAAATAAACACAAAATAATTCCGCCATGGTATGCATGAATGAGTGCCATTGAGAATTTAAAATGTGTACTAGTGTCAGGCTGGCTTTACAAATATCATACATTCATTTTATTCAGAACAGAACAACATGAGACATAACTATACAGGGATCCCTCACTTTCTGCAGTTAATTGGGACAGAGATCCCCCAATGACCATTGAATTCCACAAAGTAGGATCAACCCCCCCTGACTGATGTATACGTGCATGCATGTGTGAAGGAATAAATTGATAGGATGAATGAGATGCAACTATGTGTGTATTGTAACTTCTGTGTATCTAAAGCTTCCTGTTCTACTTGTAATTGTGACATGTGCGCCAGGCACATGAAACTGTTGGGTGGGTGTTCCTGTGTCTTGTTTCCGTTAGGGTGTGGGATTCGGAAAGTAACAATGTAACAATGAGGAATTGCTTTGAAATGGAATTAGCCAAGTGTTAAGCGCTGCAGGGCACAAACATATATATATGGAAATGCTTTGTGAACACGCAATTATTGTTTTACATGCATATCCCCAAGTGTTAAGCGCCGCAGGGCACAAACATATATATGGAAATGCTTTGTGAACACGCAATTACTACTTTGCATGCACATCCCCAAGTGTTAAGTGCCGCAGTGCACAAACATATATGTTAATGCTTTGTGAACACGCAATTACTCCTTTGTACGCACATCCCTCTGTATAAATAAGCGGAAGCATGTGTTCGAGGAGCAGCAGATGAATAAACCAGACTGATTTCACTCGTGTGGTTTGTTGTCCTCTGTTCCCGGAGTACTCCCAGACGTTGAGATACAGGAATCCAGATCGTGCAGGTTTATCTAAGAGCTTCCACGGAGAGAGTTCTTACAATTTGGTGACCCCGACGTGATACTCCTGATCAGGTAAGACAAGATTTGTTTGACTACCTGGTTAGCAGTATTTGAGCGTCTGTTATCCCCTTTTTATAAGGGACGGTTTATCCCCTTCTCTAGAAGGGATGGTTATCCTCAGTTGCTATAACTGGGACGGTTATCCTCAGTTGCTATAACTGGGACGGTTATCCTCAGTTGCTATAACTGGGAAGAGCGCTATACAAATACAAAAAAAAACTAAAAAACGAAAGAAAGAAAAAAGAAGGTGCCCCTGTATTCCTGTATGCCAATGTATTTTTTCTGTTGTTTTGTTGTTAGAGGGTAAACAATGGGAAATTCCTACCCAAAGTCTAATCCCGGGGAAACCCCCAAGGAATGGATGAATAGATGTGGTCTTGCTTATTATACTGAACCATGGCTTAGTAATCTAGCCGGATGGACGGAGGGACTAGACCAAGTGCCAAACATCCCTCGAACGGGGACTTTTGATGCAGGATTTCTTACATCCGCGCATCGCATGATTTATGATGGATTGGGCAACCCCTCCTGGGATGATGAATACATGAAGGAGGCTTATGTAAAATGGTATGAGATGCGCTCGTACTGGTTACAACTTAAAAAGCTCTTCGAGCCCAAGAAGGTGACTCAGAGTGTCCCCAAACCTATATTAATGAGTAAAGAAAAGGGAAAAGGGAAAAATACCAAAAGTCCAGCTTGCTGTGTGCAAACTGTGTCCCCTGTAACTCCCCCGTCGGCTCCCCCACCATATCCAGTAGGATCGGGGGAGATAGTCCCGCTACTCCCCGCTGACCCTAAGCCAGTGGAGGTCCCTGCCCTATACCCAACCCTGCTCGCTGCGGAGGGAGGAGCTCGACCCAAAGCTAAACCGAAAGGAAAGCCCAGGGTTGTGATTCCCTCCTCGCCTCCGCCAGTGAATGAGGAGGACTCTGAAGATACATCGGGGGATGAGGATTCGGACTGGGAAAACCCGGGAGACATTGGTCCCGACGCGGGCTCTCAGCCCGATCCTCCTCCTCTCTCGAAGCCACCTAAACCTAGGGCAGTGAAGAATGTAGCTTGTATATGGCAAAATAGGTGAAGGGGTATTGTTGTGGAACCACCGTCCGTGGCCGCACTCAAAGACATTATCTCCATGCTCCCTGGCTTGGACACACCCCTGGCCTATGTAGATATGCTTATACGGTCCACTAGGTATTGCCAACTAACGGGAGGGGACTATCGCTTTATCCTGCAGTCTACCCTAAAGGAAGCATACAATGAGGCTGTGGTCCTCCAGAATGTCCCCTGCTTGGACCCCAGAAACGATGAGGTGACTAACGAAAAAATAGAAGAGGACAGGGGGGAAGAGGGGCGTCGTCAGACTCGTTATCGTTCCTCGCTCTATTGGAGGGATAATCCTGACGCGGTAAAAACCTTGCGCGCGCAACTTACGGTTTATCTAGTCTCCCGACGGGAAGGAGCTTGTGATCTCTCCCACGTCACTAACTGGGGTAGAATATCTTTTTGTTATCGATAGCGGTGCGACCCTATCCTCCCTAGGCAGGGACTACCAGGGTGCTGTCTCTTCCAGGTCAACCAGCTCTGTGGGTATAGATGGGGTCCCCTTCTCCTCCCCATATACGCCGCCCCTTCTTTTATGTTTCCCTGATGACCCTACGCTTGATGAATTGCAAATATCCTACTCCTTTGTACATATGTCCGAATGTCCTTTTAATTTGCTGGGCTGCGATCTCATGAGCATTCTGGGGTTTCAAATCTCTTTCCAGGGCTCGAGCATGACCATTCAAACGTGCGACACCTCTGTTCCTCTGTTATCATTGCAAGCGCAGCCCTTGCCTTTTAACGTTAATTCAGCGTGTGTGGCGAGTTCCACCTCGCCCCCTGTACTCGACACGTTGCCCACCAATCTTTGGGCAGAACATAAGAATGACGTGGGTTGTGTGGACTGCGTTCCGTATGAAGCTACCGTTAATCACATTTTGCCCGTGTACATCCGACAATACCCCTTATCGCCTCAAAAAATGTCGGGTATTGACACTATTTTGGCTTCTCTTTTGGAACAGGGTATCATCGTGCCGTGCACAAGCCCTCATAACACTCCTGTGAACCCGGTTCCCAAGCCGGACGGTTCCTGGCATCTGACACAGGACCTCAGAAAAATTAACGAGCTCATCATCCCAGTTTCACCGGTCGTTCCGGACGTGCCCTCTATTATGGCTTCTATTCCTTGCGATCACACCCATTTCTCCGTAATCGACCTGTGCTCGGTGTTTTTTAGTATCCCTGTTGAGCCCAGCACACAACCCCTCTTCGCTTTCACACACCGGCAGCGACAGTACACATGGACTAGACTACCTCGAGGATTTATTGACTCTCCTGCCGTTTTCTCGGCTGCAGTTAGGGCTGCACTGGGGTCTCTTGACGTTCCCGTAGGTTCCTGCGTTCACTCCTATGCTGATGACCTCCTGGTGTCCGGCCTAACTTATGAACTGTGTCTCGATGCAACCGTTCAACTGCTCCTCTTACTGGAAAAAAAGGGTTTCAAGGTCTCCAAGCCCAAGTTACAGTTCTGTCTCCCCACTGTGATATATCTGGGCTACGAACTCTCTCACGGATAAAACGCCTTACTCAGGATCGCGTCAAGATCATAGTGGACACTCATAAGCCTGCCACTAAACAAGTGCTCCTGGCTTTCCTGAGCCTCATTAACTACTGCCGACAATGGATCCCAGACTGTTCCTTTTACGACAAACGTTTACGCTCTGCCGTGGCTCACACTGACCCTCTCCACCAACCCTTGGTCTGAACTGAGGACATGCTGGACGCGTTCAAAGCCCTGAAGTCGGCCCTATGCTCCGCGCCGGCTCTCGGGCTCCCGGACTACACCAAACCCTTTCACCTCTTATGTCGCGCACCAGGCCGGCACGGCTTCTGGGGTTTTGGCTCAGGACCACGGGGGGGGGGGGGGGGGGACTGCGACCCTGTGCTTTCCTCTCCAAAACTTTAGATACTGTAGCTCAGGGTTTACCTGCTTGCCTTCGCGCTGTCGCTGCCAGTGCGGTGTTAGTTCTCGAAGCAGGAAAAAATAGTGCTCTCCCATCCACTCGTTTTACACACCAGCCATCAGGTTAGGCATATCCTTAATACTCTGTCCACACAACACATGTCTTCTCAACGTCGCTCAGGTTAGGAGGCCATCCTTTGTGCTACTGATAATCTAACCATCTCTTGTTCCTCTTCCCTAGATAACGTGGCCCAGGCCCTACAGCGCCTGCTTAATGCTCAAGATGACTGCGAACCGTTGGGACATGACTGCATGGACACCATTGTCCATGACACCAGTATTAGGTCCGACTTATTATCCACGCCTCTCTCCACAGGTCTCTCCCTGTTTGTAGATGGGTCATGCTCGAAACCCTCCGACGGAGTGTTCCTCTGCGGCTATGTGGTATGTTCCTGACCGGACCAAGTTTTGGAAGCGTACTCGCTCCCCTTTAATTCCGCTCAAGCAGCGGAGTTATACGCGCTCACTCGGGCATGCACTCTCGCTTCCGACCAGGATGTTACTATATACACTGACTCTCGTTACGCTTTCGGGGTGGCGCACGATTTCGGCCGTATCTGGCAATCTCGTGGTTTCACTGCTGCTGACGGTAAGCCCATTTCACATTCCACCTTAGTCCAGGACCTTATTGTGTCCTGCAATCTCCCGCTCCATTTAGCGATCGTAAAGACCCGCGGTCATTCCTCTGACCACACTGATGAGGCACGGGGTAACTCTTTGGCTGACCACGCAGCTAAACAGGCTGCCTTGCTCGGCTCCATGCCGCCGTTCCTGCAGCCCGCGCTGGTGTCAACCTCACACATGCTTAGCGCCCTCCTCCCTGACTTTGATCTGAAATCCCTTCAGTCCTCGGCGTCCACAGAAGACACTGATTTTTGGTCTTCGCATGGCTCTCAGCCCTCGGGGGACGGCATTCTACTCGATTCAACCGGTCGCTTATGTCTGCCCACGCACTGTCTTCCTTTCCTCGTCCGCGAGTTTCACGGGCCTACACATCGCGGTCAAAGAGGGGTGGTGACAGATATGGAAAAAGATTTTTGTATACGACAACTAGCCTCTACGGTACACAGCATTCTGGACAAATGCCTGATTTGTGCACAGAACAATGTGTCCAAACCACATGCATCACATCAGCATCTGCCGAAACCAGATACTCCCTTCCTGGAGTGGCAGATAGATTTTACTCACATGCCCTGGCAGGGCCCCTTTAAATATCTATTGGTTATCGTGGATAAATTTTCCCGGTGGGTCGAAGCTTTCCCATGTGGGAACGAAAACGCCCGAGTAGTGGTTCAAAAGTTATCACAGGAAATTATTCCCAGATATGGCCTCCTGTTGGGAATTGATTCGGACAAAGGCACACCATTCACCTCAAAAGTCACTCAACTGTTGGCCCAAGAGCTAAAGATCAATTGGTGTTTCCATGTCCCATATCACCCTCAGTCCTCCGGAATCATGGAACGAACAAACAGAACAATTAAAGGGAAATTACGGAAGGCAATGCACGCCACTGGATCAAGGAATTGGGTTTCAGTACTACCCGTGGTTTTGGCGGATCTGCGAATGACCTCGCAGGTGGCCTTAAGGAATCTAGTTCCTTACGAAGTGGTAATGGGGAGACCCTTTCCCGCTCCTTGGAGGAAGGGAAAGCAGGCTTTGGGGACGGAAGACTTAGATATACACATGAGCGAGTATGCCGTGGGCCTTGTTAAGGTCCTAAACGACTATTGGAAACGCACTAATCAGAATACTTCGGTCCCGGCAGACACAAGCACTCACGCCTTCAAGATAGGAGACAAGGTGCTGGTCAAAAAATTTGCGAAACTAAATTCCCCTTTGAGAGACACCCCTTACAGTGAGCCCACGGAGATACTCGCTGTTACTCATACCGCCGTACTAACTGACCTCTTTCCACAGTGGATCCATGCTACCAGACTGAAGAAAAGTCCGCAATGATGTATTAAGTGCACTTTGTATTTGTGAAATTTTTGTCCTCATTACCTCTCTTTCAGGTCTCGAGATACCAGCCCTTCTGGGGTGAATGAACTACTTGTCTGGACCTGATCCAGATATCTAAGTATCACCACCACATCCTCTCGCACACGGGTCGGATAACGCCCATTTAAAATCCAACTTATGTATACCACTTATGCCCTGCTCTTATTCGAGCTACTATGCGTGGTCCCGGGTTGGTGCTCACCTTACCGTCATCCAGAAAATAACATGTTCTGGCAGTATTTAAATTTCACGGTAAAACGAGATGTGACCCAGGAAGAATGTATTGTTTGCTCTCTTTCCCCATGATGGAGGAACCCCGTATGTATATACCCCAGCACGGGATAATTACACCACTTACAAAAAATGCGTGACATAGCGGACCAACTGCGACGCGACGAAAGTCCAAACTATGGCTGGGGATTCCCCCACTCTCTTTTCGGCATGTTTACCCCGTATTTAACCATGCTTGTTCCCGTATGTATATGTTTGTTGTTGGTTTGCGTGTTTGGACCCTGTATTTTTAGGTGTTTGATGAATCGAATCTGGGTCCTGGCCAGTTCCTTCAGCGAACCCCGATGTGCCCGCCTGCCCTCCGCCTCTGTCGATGACTGTGGACCCGGGAGTGCGTCGTGTGGATACATCCGGCGATGACTACGGACCCAAGAATACGTTGTGTGTGTGTGTAATGCTTGGATACATCCGAACGGGAAGGCTACCGGAGCCCCGAGGTACGTGGGCGAAGGGCGATGGGGCTCTGCCTGCCCTTCAAGCACCAGCCTCGACGCAACCCCGGCCTGGTTTCTTCCCTACGGTGTCCAACATTCCACATGAAGAAAAAACCACCTCTGGAATGCCACAAGAAAGAGAGGGCTCCGGTGTGCCGCTACAGAATTTATACATATTTCATAGTATAAAAAGAGGGGATTGAAGGAATAAATTGATTGGATAAATGAGATGCAACTATGTGTGTATTGTAACTTCTGTGTATCTAAAGCTTCCTGTTCTACTTGTAATTGTGACATGTGTGCCAAGGCACATGAAACTGTTGGGTGGGTGTTCCTGTGTCTTGTTTCGGTTCGGGTGTGGGATTCGGAAAGTAACAATGTAACAATGAGGAATTGCTTTGAAATGGAATTAGCCAAGTGTTAAGCGCTGCAGGGCACAAACATATATATAGAAATGCTTTGTGAACATGCAATTATTGCTTTACATGCATATCCCCAAGTGTTAAGCGCCGCAGGGCACAAACATATATATGGAAATGCTTTGTGAACACGCAATTACTACTTTGCATGCACATCCCCAAGTGTTAAGTGCCGCAGTGCACAAACATATATGTTAATGCTTTGTGAACACGCAATTACTGCTTTGCACGCACATCCCTCTGTATAAATAAGCGGACACTGCATGTGTTCGAGGAGCAGCAGATGAATAAACCAGACTGATTTCACTCGTGTGGTTTGTTGTCCTCTGTTCCCGGAATACTCCCAGACGTTGAGATACAGGAATCCAAATCGTGCAGGTTTATCTAAGAGCTTCCACGGAGAGAGTTCTTACAATGTGTGTATATAATATCAATAAATACATACTGTATTCAACACTATAAATGCTTATAATAACAAGTGAACATTAAAAAATAATGCCTAAGATGTAAATAAAATTTAAATACACACATACAGATGCGCGCACACACAGATGCACATGCACACACTCAGATGTGCGCTTCACATAAAAATGTAAGTAGTTTTGATGGGGTGGGTTTAGGTTCTTGGGGTTTATAAAATATAATATAAATTTTATAATATAAAATTTGGTTTTAATAATAAAAATGACATTGTTTTTTAACAGTTTATTTAATATCTTATTTAAAAATCCTGCCGAGAGATCATCAACATTTATTTGTACACTTTCGGAGAGGGGTGTCAAAAAAAGCATACTCTGTCTTCTTCTTCTTATTTTACTTTCGGCTGCTCCCTTCAGGGGTCGCCACAGCAAATCATCCGCCTCCACCTCACCTTGTCCTCCGCATCTTCTTTTCTGACTCCAACGACCTTCATGTTTTCCTTCACCACATCCATAAATCTCTTCTTTGGTCTTCCTCGAGGCCTTCTGCCTGGTAGTTCAAACCTCAGCATCCTACTGCCAATATACTCACTATCCCTCCTCTGTACTGTCCAAACCATCTCAATCTAGCCTCTCTGACTTTGTCTCCAAAACATCTTACGTGGGCTGTCCCTCTGATATACTCATTTCTGATCCTATCCAGCCTCGTTACTCCCAGAGAGAACCTCAACATTTTCATCTCCGCTACCTCCAGCTCTGCCTCCTGCCTTTTCCTCAGCGCCACTGTTTCTAAGCCATACAACATCGCTGGCCTCACCACCGTCTTGTACACTTTTCCCTTCATTCTTGCTGACACTCTCCTATCGCACATCACACCGGACACTTTTCTCCAACCATTCCAGCCTGCCTGCACACGCTTCTTCACGTCTTTTCCACAATCTCCGTTGCTCTGGATTGTTGAGCCTAAGTACTTAAAATCCTCCACCTTCGTTATCTCTGCTCCCTGTAACATCACCGTTCCTCCTGGGTCCTTCTCATTTACACACATATATTCTGATTTTCTGAGGCTAACCTTCATTCCTCTCCTTTCCAGGGCATACCTCCACCTCTCTAGATTTTCTTGCACTTGTTCTCTGCTCTCACTACAGATCACAATGTCATCTGCAAACATCATAGTCCATGGAGATTCTTGTCTCACCTCGTCTGTCAGCCTGTCCATCACCATAGCAAACAAGAAGGGGCTCAGAGCTGACCCTTGATGCAGTCCAACCTCCACCTTGAATTCGTCGGTCACACCGACAGCACACCTCACCACTGTCTTACATCTCTCATACATGTCCTGCACCACTCTAACATACTTCTCTGCCACTCCAGACTTCCTCATGCAGTACCACAGTTCTTCTCTTGGCACCCTGTCATATGCTTTTTCCAGATCCACAAAGGCACAATGTAGCTCCCTCTGACCTTCTCTGTACTTCTCTATTAACATCCTCAAAGCAAACATTGCATCTGTGGTGCTCTTTCTTGGCATGAAACCAAACTGTTGTTCACAAATGCTGACCTCTGCCCTTAGTCTAGCTTCCACTATTCTTTCCCATAACTTCATCGTATGGCTCATCAACTTTATCCCTCTGTAGTTGCTGCAACTCTGCACGTCTCCCTTGTTCTTAAAAATGGGCACCAGCACACTTCTCCTCCACTCCTCCGGCGTCTGCTCACTCTCTAGTACCTTGTTGAATGTTCTTGTCAGAAAATCTACTGCTACCTCTCCTAGACACTTCCATACCTCCACAGGTATATCATCAGGACCAACTGCCTTTACATTCTTCATCCTCTTCAATGCCCTTCTCACTTCACCCTTACTGATCTTTGCTACATCCTGCTCCTCCATGGTCACCTCTTCTACTCTTTTTTCTCTCTCATTTTCCTCATTCATCAGCTCTTCAAAGTACTCTTTCCATCTTCCCAGCACACTTCTGTCATCAGTCAATACATTTCCCTCTCTGTCCTTTATCAATCTAACTTGCTGCACGTCCTTCCCATCTCTATTTCTCTGCTGTGCCAACCTGTATAGATCATTTTCTCCCTCTTTACTATACAATCTATCATACAAGTCATCATACGCCCTCTGTTTGGCCTTAGCCACTGCTACTTTCGCCTTACGCTGTGTCTCCCTGTACTTCTGTTTACTCTCTTCGGTCCTCTAAATCCTACTTCTTCTTAGCTAATCTCTTCCTTTGTACACACTCCTGCACTTCCTCATTCCACCACCAAGTCTCCTTATCTACTTTCCTTCCAGAGGACACACCAAGTACTCTCCTACCTGTGTCCCTGATCACATTTGCTGTGGTTGTCCAGTCATTTTGGAAGCACTTCCTGGCCACCCAAAGCCTGTTTCAAGTCCTCCTTGAAGACAACACGACACTCTTCCTTTTTCAGCTTCCACCACTTTGTCTTCTGCTCTGCCTTTGCCTTTTTCACCTTTCTCACCATCAGAGTCATCCTGCACACCACCATCCTATGCTGTTTGGCAACACTCACCCACTATGACTTTGCAGTCACTGACTTCCTTCAAATTACATCGCCTACACAAGATGTAGTCTACCTGTGTGCTCCTACCTCCGCTTTTATAAGTCACCCTATGCTCCTGTTTCTTCTGGAAGAAAGTATTCACCACAGCCATTTCTATCCTTTTTGCAAAATCTATGTTGATAGATGTTGATCTGTCCTTCTGCGTTTCTGTCCTGGATACCAAACCTGCCCATCACTTCCTCGTCCCCTCTGTTGCCTGCACCAACATGTCCATTGAAGTCTGCACCAATGACCACTCTTTCACCTCTGGCGGTACTCTGCATCACTTCATCTAAGTCACTCCAGAATCTCTCCTTCTCTTCTAGCTCATCCTGCCTGTGGGGCACAAGCACTAACAACATTGAGCATTATACCTTCAATTTCTAACTTGAGACTCATCACTCTGTCTGACACTCTTTTCACTTTTAGAACATTCCTGACAAACTCCTCCTTCAAGATGACTCCTACTCCATTTCTTTTCCCATCCACACCGTGATAAAATAGCTTAAACCCTGCTCCTAAGCTTTTAGCATTGCAACCTTTCCACCTGGTCTCCTGAACACACAGTATGTCCACCTTCCTCCTCTGCATCATGTCAGCGAGCTCTCTACTTTTTCTTTGCATAGTTCCAACATTCAAAGTCCCCACTCTCAGTCCTAGACTCATGCCTTTCCTTTTCTCTCTCTGCCTACGGACACGCCTCCCACCTCTCCTTCTTCGAAGTCTTCGACCAACAGTAGTCCAATTTCCATCAGCACCCTGTTGATTGACAGCACTGATGGCGGTCGTTGTTAACCCGGGCCTCGACCGATCCGGTATGGGGGTAGTACTTCTGATTTGCATCATAAATGTTTGGCATTGGTTTTACGTCGGATGCCCTTCCTGACACAACCCTCTGCATTTCTCCGGGCTTGGGACCGGCATGAGGGGGAGAGACACTGGTTAGTGCCCCCCCCCACCTCATGGCTGCATTAAAAAAAGCATACTCTCTGTACGCTTGGGAAAATGTTGAAAATGTTGAACTGCCCCTTAAAACAAGGTCAAAATGACAAATAAACAACCCCACTCTATACAGTGGTAGGAAAAAGTATCTGAACCTTTTGGAATTTTTCACATTTCTGCATAAAATCACCATCAAATGTGATCTGATCTTTGTCAAAATCACACAGATGAAAAACAGTGTCTGCTTTAACTAAAACCACCCAAACATTTATAGGTTTTCATATTTTAATGAGGATAGCATGCAAACAATGACAGAAGAGGGAGGAATAAGTAACTGAACCCTCTGCCTAAGGAGACCTAAACAGCAATTGAAACCAATTTTTACCAAACAATTTAAGTTAGGTGTGTGCCCAATCATTGATGAGTGGCTTAAAGCTTCCCTGCCCACTATAAAACACACACCTGGTAAGAACTGTCTTGATGAGAAGCATTGTCTGATGTGCACCATGGCTCGCTCAAAAGAGCTGTCTGAAGACCTGTGATCAAGAATTGTTGATTTGTATAAAGTTGGGAAAGGATACAAAACCATCTCTAAAAGTCTGGATGTTCATCAATCGACAGTCAGAGAAGTTGTCTACAAATGGAGAGAGTTTGGCACTGTTGCTTCGCTCCCAAGGAGTGGCCGTCCACCAAAGATGACGCCAAAAGTTCAGCGCAGAATACTCAGAGAGGTAAAAAAAAACCTAGAGTGTCTGCTAAAGACTTACAGAAATCAGTGGCACAGTCCAAATCTCTGTGCACACATCAACTATATGTAAAACAATGGCCAAGAATGGTGTTCATGGGAGGACTCCAAGGAGGAAGCCACTGCTGTCTAAAAAAAACATTGTTGCTCGTTTAATGTTCGCAAAAAGGCACTTGGACACTACACAGAAGTTTTGGCAAAATATTTTGTGGACTGATGAAACCAAAGTTGAATTGTTTGGGAGGAACACAGAACGTCATGTGTGGAGGAAAAATGGAACAGCTCACCAACATCAACACCTCATCCCCACCGTGAAGCATGATGGAGGGTGTAACTGTTTTGAGCCTCTGGGCTGAATGATTAACAATATTAAATGTGATGGTTCAGGTACTTATTCCTCCCCCTTCTGTCATTTGCATACTATCCTTATTAAACAAACAAACAAACAATTCTTTATTGTCAAAGTACTTTTACATACATTGAAATTTGGTTTGTGCTCTGGGCACCTGTCGCCACTGTGCAGCGCCAGTTATTGCGTTGTTCTATCCTTTTGATGCTGAGCGCCAAGCAGGAAGCAACAACTACCAAATTTTAACGTCTTATGGTATGACGCGGCCAGATTCGAACTCCGACCTTCCGGAGGATAAAGCGGACGCTCTACCAACTGAGCTAAATCCCCGGTATACGTAAATATGGTATTTATGGTACCATAAATTTATACCCCGGTATAAATAAAATATGAAAACCTATAAATGTTTGGGTGGTTTTATTTTAAGCAGATACTGTTTTTTCATCTGTGTGATTTTGACAAAGATCAGAACACATTTGATGGTGATTTTATGCAGAAATGTGAGAAATTCCAAAAGGTTCAGATACTTTTTTCATACCACTGTATGTACTGGGGGGCATACATACTTGGTGATACTCTGTTATTATCCAAACCCTAAGAGGTTGTATATAGAGAAGTGAACTTCTGACGAACCCTTTGACCACCAGGTTTAGGTTAGTGTGGCATCTCCTTCTTGGTTGTCCATCGGATCCAATGATGACGTTTGCATTTTGCGGCTCATGAATGCGAAGGTGGCTCTGCAGTCCTAGCCTGGAGGCACAGAGTCTTGAACAGTGGGGGCATTGGAATGGTTCTAGTGATTACTGCTGATGCAGTTCTGTGCCGCTTGTCTCTGGCAGCAGTGAGTTTCTGACACCGCGCTTCTTCAAAGTTGGCAGCTGCTTTGTGGATTGAGGCCACCCATTTTGGTCTATCCATAGCACGCTGCTCCAGTTCCTTCGGCTTGACATGACACCACTGGATGCTTGCTTTCAGTGTCTTTGTATCGCACCTTTGAGCGGCCTTGGTTTCTTTTGTCGAGCTGGAGTTCACCGTACATCAGGTGTCTTGGCATTCCTCCATTCAAATGACATGCCCCACCCATCGAAGTTGAGCCTTGATGAGCATAGACTCAATGCTGGTAGAGTTGGCACGCTCTAGGACCTCCAAGTTGGTGACGTGGTCCTGCCAGCTGATGCTGAAGATGGAACGAAGAGCTTGCATGTGGAAGTGCTCCAGCTTTTTGACATGTCTGCGATACAGTGTCCATATTTCACAACTGGAGAGAAGGGATGGGAGTACCACAGCATTGTGGACTTTCAGTTTTGTTGATGGCCGTATACTGTGTTGATTGAACACGCGGGTGTGGAGTCTGCCAAGTGCCTGGCTAGCCTTGCCGATCCTATATGTGATGTCCTTGTCCAGGGAGCTATCACAGGAAATGGTGCTTCCTAGGTACAGTAGGCCCTTGACTATTCACGGTTTTGCACCCACGGTTTGAGTATTTGTTGACTGCCGAGCAACTGGCATGTGATTCAAATTCAGCCAATGGCTGTCCATCTTTCTCCTGATTGATTGAGCTGATGACCCACCCTTTTTTCCTCATTCGCGCATAAGTTGTCAATGAGCCTCTTTTTTGTGTGTGTTTTAATTACCAGTTAAGCTCTATCTTCTTCTCTTTCGGCTTTTTTCCTTTCTCGGGGTCGCCACAGCGAATCATCTGATTCGCACATTTGATTTGGCATAGGTTTTTACGTCGGATGCCCTTCCTGTCACAACCCTTTAGCAAGGGACAGAAACACGCCAACGGCATTGAAGCCTACTCTTTACGAAAGTCAGCAATGGTTCTTTTACATGCCTCTCACTATGGACAGTGAGGGACATGGCCCACCTTTGATAACCCAGTTAGCTGCACTGGGGGGGACAGTGGCAACCTTGTGGGGACTCGAACCCCCAACCTTAGGCGATCAGCGATCGCAATCAGCGATCCTGCGCCTTAACCACTAGACCACCACTGCCCTACCAGTTAAGCTCTATGATACCACTCAAACACTATGCATCTTTTCTGGCTAAGCGATAGAAAACGCTGGATGTCTCTTCTGAAGAAATAATACTTTCTCCTGAGAAATGATGGTTGTCTCTGAACTGTTGTATTAAAATCTTTTTCAATTATTATTCCAGTACAGTACCTAAGTTCATGTTTATGCATGAGATTTTATGTTCTGTAACATGTTTAACAAACGATACCAAAAGGATATCCCTCCCTGAATCGCCACCTTATCGTGGTGAAGGGGTTTGCGTGACCTAATGATCCTAGGAGCTATGTTGGCAGGGGCATAATGCCCCTGGTAGAGTCACCCAAGGCAAACAGGTCCTGGGTGAAGGTCCAGATAAAGTGTGATTCAGAAGACCCTTATGACATCTCACCTTATGACATCTCAGAGACATCCAAGGAAGCAGTCTCCCTTGCCCGGACGCGGGTCACCGGGGTTCCCTCCTGGAGCCAGACCCGGGGGGGGGGGGGGGGGGGGGCGCGAAGGCGAGTGCCTGGTGGTCGGGCTTCTGCCCATGGAGCCTGGCCGGGCCTAGCCTGAAAAGGAGACATGGGTCTGCCCTCCCGTGGGAGGAGTTTTAGGGGTCGGGTGCAGTGTGAGTTGGGTGGCAGCCGAAGGCATGGGTTCTGTCGGACCGATCCTCGGCTATTTACGCTGACCCTCGGGACACAGAATGTAACCTCTCTGGTGGGGAAGGAGCCTGATCTGGTGCATGAGGTGGAGAGATACCGACTAGATATAGTCGGGCTCACCGCAACACATAGCTTGGGCTCTGTTTGTTCATGTTTTGCACTATGCTCGTCTACGACCGGTTGACTCTACTACAGCTATAAGATCGGAGTATCTTCGGGCGTGTATAACTAAGCATGCTCAGCTAGGATTCTTGTTAGCCAGGGTGCGGCTAGCACTGAGCTAATATGCTATGGTAGCTCAATGCTAGCCGCACCCCAGCTAACAAGAAGCTCAGGCAGGAAGGGGACGAACAACGACTCCGGCACTTGGGATTGCAGGGGATGAAGGCCGTGTTGCTGGCTGGTGCAAATGCCTCGTCGGGTGTACTCTCCTCGAGCCATGTTCACAGAAACACAGCAGATCCTCTGTGCTGCAATCTGAGCATTCATGCTTGTCCAGCTTGTTTCGCAGGGACTGAACATTTTCAAACAGTATGACCGGAAGTGCTAACCAAGCGCCGGAGACTCTGAGAAATCTGCCTGGGCTTTTTGTTAGCCAGAATACGGCTCAGTGTTAGCTGCATACTGGCCCAGTTGAGCGTGCTTAGTTATACATGCCTGAAGATACTCCGATCTTATAGCTGTACAGGGTATTCCTTAAGTTTTAGAGTAGAAGGAGGATATTGGGGGGTGGAAGTTGTTTGAGGCAAGCATGGGGAGAGTGCGGGAGGGGTGTTTAAAATTCATGTGCTCTGTGGTGCATTCTGGGCCCATATTTGTGAGAAAATCAGACAAGCTAGAAGCAAATAAAACTAAAAGTTTATCGTAGACTTACTTCTCAAAGGAAAGTACATAAAACTTCTTATTTGAAAAATCTAACAGTTACCTTACTAATATATAACATTTGTGAATCAAACTGGATAAATTAGGGTACTAATCTGTCAAAACTGTTTATCAGTTTCTCATGATTTTATTAATTTAAATATCTTCTGACTCTGACCCATCTTCTTCTTGCCTATCATTGTAGCAGCACCATCTGTAACAAGCCCTTACATCCCTTCCTTGGCAAGGGAATGTCTGTCCAGATGTGCCAAAAGCAGTGAACACAGAGTTTCTGCATTTGGCGCAGCACTGTTCTCTAGTACATCAGCAATAAAGAGAAACTTGTTTTTCAGACGTCCTGCTCTGCCTCAACAAACTGAATGAAGCTGATCATCTGCTCTATATTAGCAGCATCTGACAAATCATCAACTAGCATGCTAAAGCATCCTGCTTGTTGTGCTGCAATTGTAATCTGACTCTGAATGACATCACCTATAGTGTGCAGGGTTTCCTGGTGAACTCCTTCTGAATGGTGCTGAAAATACTGCATTTTTGTCAAACCAACATGTTGTAGTAGCTTTGTCAGCGATTTCATTTTCCTGTTAGCAATGCATTCTTTCGCTAACCAGTTAACGTGAACAAATAGATCTACATAACGCTCGTGTTCAATGTAGGACCTACAGTGTAGGACCTACTCCAAGTCAAGCACATGAATTTTCGTCTCTGTATAGTGTGGCGTGAAGCCATTAAGTTTTCACTATTATCAAAACAAGTGATCATGTTCTCAAGTACATAGCTTAACAACGCCGTGAAAATGTTTTTATTAAAGATTATTATTATATTATTAAATATTATTATTTACGATTATAAAATATAATCGGCATTAGGCTAATAGTAGCTGACGCTTCTGCCGGCCACCGGCACTTAATGAAAAGTATGGCTGTAGTAGGGTCAACCAGTCATAGACAAGCATAGTGCAAAAGATAAACAAACAAAACAACAAATTAAAACGAACAAAGAAACAATTTGACTCTGAGAACTCCGCAACGTCGCCCTCTAGGCAGCGCCATCTTGAAGACATCAATCCAAGACATCACTCCACGTTCAATGTAAAAGGACATGAAGCGTAATAAAGTTTATCCTTTTGGTATCGTTTGTTAAACATGCTACAGAACATAAAATCTCATGCACAAACATTAACTTAGATACTTTACTGGAATAATAATTGAAAAAGATTTTAATACACGTGCTTTACAACAGTATACGCTGTATAATGTTTATATTTTATCATCAATAAATATAACAGTAAAAATTGAGAAGTTTTTCTCAATCATTACGACATTTTACTACATTAATACTGTATTAATGAGTAAGACTGCCTATGCGTGTTTAAGAAGCATATTTTAGCGCATGTAATAGACACAATATTTTACTTCCGTTTGCTCATTCGTGCATGTGACGTGATACATGGGGTTTTACTTCTGGGGACAGAACTCGCAGATTATCTCAATTCACGGGAGGGCCCAGAACCAAACCCCCACAAATGTCGAGGGCCTACTGTACTTGAAATGTTCAACATTGACAAGTGGTGTGTCATTGATGTCAATTCTGGGTGAGGGAGGGTGGGTGTTTGGTGCAGGTTGGTGAAGCACCTCCGTCTTGCTGAGACTAACGGTCAGACCGAAGAGTTTGGAGGCCTCAGAGAAGCAGTCCGGCATGATCTGCAGGTTGAATTCTTTGTGGGCCCAAAGGGCGCAGTCATCAGCAAAGAGGACTTCTTAAAGAAGAGTTTGCAGGCTCTTTGTCTTGGCAGTGAGACAACGCAGGTCGAATAGGGAGCCATCCAAACGGTAGCAAATATAGACCCCTTTCTCCAGGTCTCACACGGCATGGTACAACATGCAGGTGAAGAACACGTTAAACAGGACTGAAGCTAGGACACAGCCTTGCTTCACACTGTTGCTGATTGTGAAGGCTTCCAACACATTCCCGCTGGAGAGGACCTGGCCAGTCATGCCATCGTGGAAAAGTCTGATCATTGATACAAACTTTGGCGGACATCCTATACATTCTATCTAGGACTGTCCAGCGGGCCTCTCTATTGACTGTATCAAATGCCTTGGTCAGATCTATGAAGACAGAGAATAGGGGCATGTTTTGTTCAAAGCACTTTCCCTGGAGTTGTCTCATGGCAAAGATCATATCAGCAGTCCTTCTGCCAGGCCTGAACCCGCACTGTGCCTCTGGGAGGTTTTGCTATGATACTGTGATAAGTCTGTTGAGTATGACTCTGGCAAAGATCTTCCCTGCAACAGAGAGGAGGGAGATGCCCCTGTAGTTCCCACAGTCGGATTTGCTTCCCTTGTTCTTGTAGAGGGAGACAATAAAGGCATAACTGAAATCATCAGGCATCACCTCCTCTTCCCAGATACTCAGCAGGACATCATGAAAGGCTTTGAGGGCGTTGGGGCCTGCCGCTTTGTAGATCTCGGCAGGAATGCCATCTTTTCCCGACACTCTGCCCGAGTTTGCCTGACGAACCACCCTTTTGATTTCATGTATTATGGGTTGTGCGAGTGAGTCTTGCACTGGCTGCTGGGGGATCTGGTTCAGTGCGTCTGCGTCAACTGATGAAGGTCGGTTAAGCAGGTTACTGAAGTGCTCTTGCAAGCACCTGCTCAAGCCCTCTTGGTCTTTGATGAAGGCAGAACCATCCGAGGACAACAACGGTGAGCAGCCTGATGTGGAGGGGCCAAAAACTGTCTTCAGAGTGCTGAAGAATTTGTTGGAGTTGTGGGTATCTGCATAGTGCTGGACTTCGGCGGCTTTATCCTGCCACCATTGGTCCTGCATCATTCGAAGATCAGACTGGACCTTTGCCTGCAGAGTTTTAAATCTTTCATGCTTAGAGGCAGAGGATGGATCATTCATAGGCCTTGTTTTTAGCATGGAGGGCTTCTCTGATCTTGTCATTGTTTTCGTCAAACCAGTCTTCATGCAGTCTAGTTTTAACTCCAAGCACTTCTTTTGCCATCTCAGCAATGGTATCCTTGAAAAAGGACCAATTTTCGGAGCCGCTTTTGGAGGTCAGACCATCTTTGAGTTTTCCGTCAAGTTCTTCTTGGAACTTTGCCAGTTGGATTGGGTTATTCAGCCTGGTGACGTTGTAGGAGGCCATCACAGTCTTGGGTAGGTTTCTGTAAGGCAGAAAGTTCTGTAAGTACAGTGACATTACAGCCCTGACCAGCCTGTGATCAGTCCAGCATTCAGCACCTCTCATGGCATGAGTCACTTGGACGTCCCTGATGTCACGTTGACGTACAATAGCAAAGTCGATCGTGTGCAAGTCTTTAGATCGTGGGTGCATCCAGGTCGTTTTATACTTATCTGCCATCCTGAACAAGGTGTTGTTGACACAAAGGCTGTGTTCTGCACACTTGCTAAGGAGGAGCAGGCCGTTCTCATTGATTTTGCCTACACCGTGTCTGCCCAGAACGCCTTTCCAGCTGCTCTTCCTACTCTAGCGTTGAACTCGCCTAGCAAAGCAAGTTTGTCACTCTGAAGTTGACCTGATATGTCTTCATCTGGACTTGTGAGCTTAGGAGCATATGCACTGATGACTGTGAGGTGTCTGGCTTTGCTGAGAGGAATGGGCAAGGTCATGAGACGTTCGCTAATTCCTACTGGCAGGGCTGGTATGTCCTTTAGCTGTTGTAATGGCAAGCCCAACACTATGTATCTTGTCCTCAGCTTGCGACTTTCCTTTCCAGAAGAAGGTGTATCCACCTCCTTCTTCTCTCAGGGATCCTTCATCGGCAAGACGTGTTTCGCTGAGTGCAGCAATGTCTATCTGGTATCGCTGGAGCTCCTTTGCAACAAGCGCCTTTGTTCTCTCTGGTCTCAGTGTGCCGGCTCGGTCCAGAAGCGTTTGGATATTCCAGGCTCCCAGAATGAGCCTCTGGAGTTTTTTCTTGTTTTGTATTGTTCGACCGCTGTGAGGATGAGTCTGTCAGCCGCGGTAAGCTGACCAGATGATAGAAGGGTAAGCATTTGTCTGGGGCACCTTTTCCAGCCCACTCCCTCATGTGAGGGTGGGCAGTGCTGTCCTAAAGAGGCTGCCCAGTCGTCCACAGGTGCTGCCGAACTGTCCTGTTGCCCTTTGATTCAGCAACAGAGCAACCACTTACCCATGCACTGCCTATGTGCAGGTTTGTGACTACAACCGCCAGTGTTCATCTCCACCTGTTGCTCCGCCACGCGCCCATTGCCGCAGGACTTGAGGGGTGTATGCTGACAGGTTGGTAATAAGTTGGTGAGATGTAAAACGAACCTGTGCATGAAGGCTTTATAGTGAGAAGACCGTTGCACAGGGGCAATCCCACTCTTTCGGCCTGGGGAGTCTTGATCCAGTGGCTCTTGGAACCATTACAACAGGAGACTGCCAGGCTGCAGTGGATGACCAGGACTTCTATCGGTGCCATGTCCAGTTCTAGGTGCTCCACGACGCTTGCTGCCACCGCGTCACAACCGTGGATCTCAGGTGATGATCTCTTCAGATTGTTCTACTGGGAGTCAGACTTCGCATGCAGTAGGGCTGGCACAGCCCAATCCCAACTCACTGAGGGTTTCAGACCCATCAGCTACCGTCACCTGATTCAGCCAACTGGCAAAGCCGTTGTCCGGGGAGCGTCCGCTGTTGCATGTGACAGCTTCGAGGAACCACAAGTGAAAGCTAAATGCCAGGTGAGGACCAGTGACAGGACCAGGGGCTGCCCTGAGAAGGGCATGGCGTGCCCCCTGCCAAAGGTACTACCTCTCCCTGACACCCCAAACCCCCCAGGTTTAGGTTAGTGTGGCATCTAGCGGCCAGTAAAGCGACCGTTCAAACACCTGTCAGTTCTTATTGTGCCTCGGCACCCTACAGCCAACTGCTGACTGTCTTTCATTGTGTGCTTGACTTCCACTGTTGTTGTAACAGGATTTTACTAGATTGACTGAAATCAGCTAGCTTTTTTGTGAAAATAAAGCAAATTTTGTCTCACAAATAGTTGTCAGCAGCTAAGGTTCTGGCGCAAGTGTTAGAGTCAGGGGGGCCAGTGTTCAAAGGGTTAAAGGAAGTACCCTTGCAATCATGCAATCTCAATCAAGACCTTCCTGAGGGGAACCCATCCACCCATCTGGTGATCCTAGGTCATTTCTTCCAAAGTTATTGTGCTAACAATTCAAATGGACAGACGAACAGAATCCTTTTCTATAGCTCCCTCTCCACTTTACCTTTGGTGGCAGCAGGGGTTAAAAGGCACTGGACACATTAAACTGTGTCCAGTCATTTTCTAAACACAGTCAGCCCTTATTTTCTTAATAAAATCCATCAGTGTTACTCTAGGTGAGTCTACAGTATAACTGAATGGTGCACAGGTGAACATAAAGTTCCTTACCTGACAGGAAGAGGCTGTGACAGAGCAGGTCCTGCTGCCAGCAGTTGATCAAATGAAGGAATTGGCCACTGAGAAAAACTACAACATAATGTCCTGGGGAGAGTTTCAAAGGTTCCATGTCAGAATTTCATAGGTAAAAGAGTGAATTTTTAATTTGAATGTTTGAACATCGGATTCCTGCGCTGACCCAAACTGATGATGAGCGGCTGGAGGGTCGGGTTGCTGCCTGGTGGTGTGGTTTGCTCAAGTGCTACACTGAAAGTCTTGCTGAAGCCTGCATTAAAAAAATATATTCAAAATATTAGATACTAACAAATAGGAGTATATTTAGAAATAATACTGCAATCCGTGTACCTTTATCCACAAATACAATTGTGTACATGTAATCCTCTTTACCATACACAGGATGACTGTAGCACACACACATGATTCCTGGGGGGAGGGGTTCACAGATGTGAGTGTTTAACAATTTCAAACAATGTTCTTCATGAATTTTGTCAGATTATTATGTGGTTTCCTCATAAAACACAAATATCCAATGCATGGGGGTACAGTAGGCCCATGACTATTCGTGGTTTTGCACTCGCGGTTTGAGTATTCACGGACTGCCGAGCAGCTCGCACGTGATTGAAATTCAGCCAATGGCTGTCCTCCTTCCTGCTGATTGGTTGAGGTCAGGTAACGCTGGCAATGAGCCTTTTTTAGTGTGTTTTAATTACCAGTTAAATTCTATGTCACTCAAACGCCTGCTTAAGCACCAAAATAAGGTAATGAGGTTGGATGTCTCTTCTGAAGAAATAAGACTTTCTTCGGAAGAAACGACAGTTTCCCCTGAAGTCACGTCATTGCTGAAGAGGAATGCTGTAATGTTTGAACTGTTGTAAAACACTCCACTCTTAAAGTCTTTTTTAATTATTATTCCAGTACATGACCTGGGCAGTGGTGGTCTAGTGGTAGAGGTCGCTGAATCACTGATCCAAAGGTTGGGGGTTCAAGTCCCACTCTCCACAGGGTTATCACTGTCCCCCCAGTGCAGCTAACTGGGTTATCAAAGGCGGGCCATGTCTCTCACTGTCTATGGTGAGAGGCATGTAAAAAAAACATTGCTGACTTTCGTAAAGAGTAGGCTGCAAAGTCGTCAGCGTGTTTCTGTCCCTTGCTAAAAAGGGTTGTGACAGGAAGGGTATCCGACGTAAAAACCTCTGCCAAATCAAACGTGTGAATGAGATGATTCGCTGTGGCGACTCCCGAGTAAAAGGGAAAAAGCCGAAAGGAAGACAGAATTCCAGTACATGACCTAAGGTAATGTTTAAAATGTTTGTGTGTTATATTTTATTTATTGTGGTGTAGCATGTTTCTCATTGTGTTTTTTTTTAAATCTAATTTATTACATTTCTTGTTCTTTTATGTCCTTTTCGTTTTGGTCTGTGTTTTGGTGGACTTTGATTTTAGCGCTGTGCCTCTCACTAACTGTTTACTTCCTGAGGGGTGTAGCTGAGCTGCTCGAATTCACTATTCTCATTTACTCCCAATAAACAAAAGCGCACTCACCTTTGCACCTTTGCAGGATTAACTCACATTAACATCACCGCTTCTTTGGTTTGTAACGCCTCTTACTCTATCACTCTAAAACTCTGTTTTGTACCCGCGCCGGCTGGGGGGGGCATGGCTGAGCTGCTCGGACTTAATGCAGTTAATACCTGAATTCAGTCGTGTCATGCCTAATGCGATACAGTATGTTCCTCTAGTGGGCATTTTTGAAAAGTACAGTGCTGTATGTTTATAAAGAGGATGCACTGAAAGGTATTTTATGCGTATGTTGTATAAAGTTTATATTTTAGCATCAATAAATATAACAGTAAAAATTGAAAAGGTTTTCTTAATCATTGCTACATTTTACTACATTAATACTGTATTAATGAGTAAGACTGTCTATAGAATGTGTTTTAGCGCATGTAATAGATACATAGTATTTTACTTACAGCTGCTCATTCGCACATGTGACGTCATACATGGGGTTTTACTTGCGGGTACAGAACTCGCGGATTATCTCGATTCGCGGGAGGGCCTGGAACCGAACCCCGCGAATGTCAAGGGCCTACTGTACTTGGACTTCATGAAGCAAATCATTATGTTGATTGAAGAATATAAAACAACAATAATCACTGACTTTCTGAAACAATGTGCAACTATACAGCATTAATTGCAGAAATAAACCAAAGTTTATCACATGACTTGCCCGTTCTGTCAGTGAACACTATCAGATTCAGTTCCTCAGTTTTGTGCTCTTGGTAGCGATCATATCCAAAATTCATGAACCTGTTTAAAGTGAAACATGCCAAGAACCCTTTATTACACATCTGTTTAGTGTTTAAAGGAGCTGTAAAAAAAAAAAAGGTTGGTTGTGTAAGTAGGCAAAAGATTTCCAAAGTACTCCAAAGTCTGTGTTTGTTAAATTTTTTTTTAGTTTAAAGTTTAATGGAATGTTTTTAAAGCTAACATTGAAGGGCTGGAAACGGATTTATTCATTCATTCATTTTCTGAACCACTTAATTCTAATTATAGTTGTGGGGAGGCTGGCATCCATCTCAGCCAACTCTGGGTGAGGGCAGAGTACACCCTGGACAGCTCGCCAGGCCATCGCAGGAAACTGATTTACCGTATTCAACGTGATAAGTGCCCAGGGCGCTTTAAAAATTGGAGTGGGTGGGCGCTTATTAAAATGATTACTATCGAGGTGGAAAACATGAATAATAGCAAAACAATAAAAGAGTTTTACTGGTATTTTTTTTATTCCTTTTGTGCGATCAACCAAAGTACTTACATGAAAGCTGAAAATAAACAGAAAACAGCATAATTAAAAAAACGAGACCCCTTACTTTTCCCTCCCGGTGCTGTTCCTTTAAGCATTTTCCCCCAATGTAAAATCAAGCCAATCAACATGAACGTCAACTTTAGCACATGGCACGTTGAACCAATCAACACAAACATAAACAAAAGCACATGTCCAGGAACATCTTTAAATTTATGAAGTGAGTGAGCAGGAGAATCGGGTGAAAAATATTCGTCATCACTTTCTGATAGGTCCATATCTGGCTCATCGCTCCATTCATTCAGAGCATCCCATAGTTTTGCTGTAGCAGTTTCTAATGGTTCATCGGTTGTTGGACATTTACCAAGAGAAAACAGCAAAAATATTTTCCAGTTTTTTAAAGCATAACAGAACAATCAAAAGTGTTGTTACTGATGAACATTATAGTCATTCCCCAGTGACAGGGGGGTCTTGAAATACCGTGTAAACTCACGTTTACAGGCAGTGAACGCCTCATTTTACCATTACAGAGACTGAGCGAATAAAATTGGTAAGTTTGATCTACAATTTTCCTACCAGTACACATGGGCGATTATTAGACATTAGATCAAAAACATTTGGGGGGGCTTATTGGAGTAGGGTGCTTATTACATCGAATACGGTACATTAATTATTATGTCTCTGTTAATCAACCCAATGATGTCAATTCCTTCTAAAGTCTTTTGAATATTTTCATCATTGGGTGGTTTTTACTTACATTTTTGAAGTTACAATCTGCTAAAATGTCTTCCAGTTTGCATTGATCAGTTTGAAAAAGCCGCAGTTTGAAGATGGTTATACTCTCTTAGAGTGAGAAAATACAAGAACAGTATGTGAATCCCCATACAAGACGATCCTCATACAAGACAATGAAAATAATAATATTCATTTATTTTCTAAGCTACTTATGAACTCGCATCATCTCAGCCACTTCTGGTTGAAGGCATCGATCACCCTGTAAAGCTCTCCAATCCATCACAGGCCAGCACACACACACACACACACACACACACACACATACACACACACTTACACCTAAGGGCAATTTGGAACTGCCAATTAGCCTACTGTGAATACTGTGAAAGAAACCAGAGTACCCGGAGGAAACCCACTCAAACACGAGGAAAACATGTTAACCCCACAGAAATGCCATTACCCAGGAATGAAACCCAGGCCTTCTTGCTGTGAGGCGGACATGCTAACCACTGCTCCATCGCGTCACCCTTGCAATAATAACAGTGTACAGACTTTTAACTTATAAGATATTAATCAATCTTCTTCTTTTCCTTTCAGCTGTTCACTTCAGGAGTCACCACAGATCACATTAGCTGTAGTTGTCAATTCATCTGGAAGCAGTATCTGACCACCCAAAGCCTGTTTCAATTCCTCCTTGAAGACAACACGACACTCTTCCTTTTTCAGCTTCCACCACTTTGTCTTCTGCTCTGCCTTTGCTTTCTTCACCTTCCTCACCATCAGCATCATCCTACACATTACCATCCGATGCTGTCTGGTAACAGTCTCACCCACTACTACTTTGCAGTCACTGACTGGCGGTTGTTGTTAACCTGGGCCTCGACTGATCCAGTTTGGGAGTCATATTGATGTTTTGCATAGCTGATTTGGCACAGGTTTTATGTTGGATGCCCTTCTTGACACAACCGTCTGCATTTATATAGGCTTGTGACCGGAGTGAGAAAGAACACTGGCTTGTGCCCTCCTCATGACTGCATTAAATCAGATATTAATCAATGAATTTGTAAATAAAATAAAACTTGGGACTTCTGCACATAATACTACATTACATTTAGACACATCTGCTACACAAGCATCTGCTCGTTTACATGAATTTATGGTATATACTGCAATACTTTAGAATGCGAAGCAACTCTGTGTACTGTATATTTTTTTGCACATTTGAAATGTCCCACTTTACGCAATGCAATCCCCCTATCCCACCCCATGAGGATTTATTACTCAGTTTTATATTAACAGACAAAAACAACACACCACGTTTTATTATATGCAAGTTTGATTCCACTTTTGCCGACCATGACACCACCCCTTTAACAATAATATTGATCATGAAACAGTCCCTCATATAAGAATAAAACCCACTGATTGACTGCTTACCTCACAGAGGTGAAAGGATTTCTGGGTAACTCCACGGGGAGTTCAAACTGTCATGGATAAAAAGTATCAGACTTTAATATCTCTATAGATATTTATCTCTATAGACTCTAAGAACATAATACATCAGCAAAGAACAAACAATGATCCGATATTTACCACCATCTCGAAGCTGTGATCAGGGAAAAACTGTATACACTTCAGCACATGTTTCTCCTACAATGATAAGAATAAAAAAAAGTCACAATGTCAGTAAAGAAACTTTCAGAACATTTAAAAAAAATAACAGAGAACAAATAACAGAAGTGACAGAAATTATGGAGAGATGAAGGGATGTAGAAGAAATGATGGCAAGATGAATACATGATAGTAAGAATAAAGAGATGATAGAAAGATGATGAAGAGCTGATGGAGAAATGAAGACACACATATACAGTGGTTATATGCTGTTCTTTTTTATAAGAGGGCTTAGACACTTAAAAATCCGCAGGGGAACAAATGAGGTAGGAGGAAGATTATTCTCATCTACGGCAATAAAACTATATTTCTGATCAGCGAGTGTCCTGATGAGAGAGAGGGCACAGTATTTTCTTGAGAGATTATATATCCTATCTGGCCTAGGAATTGCACGCTATGGAATCCCCAGGAGGAACTAGAGTGATGTTGGGGAGAGGGATAGCTAGGTTTCCTTCCTAGAAATAAATAAGCACAATACTGTGATATTTCCTCCTTTCTGAGATCCTCCATTTTTGTTCATTCATATTCAATTATTTTCCACAGAAATTCAGTAGAAAACAAAACATGGCCTGAGTTTTTCTGATAAAGGGTTAAACTAGACTCATGCTCAAAGGTCTACTGCTGTCATTTCTTTTAGATCTCAAAATCTTTTAACTACAATCCTTTCAGCAGTGCGAGGTTCCACAAAGGAACACTTCACCTCTACCACAAGAAAGTCATAAGATTTGAGAAAGGTTATTTAAATATATCGACAAGAAAAGGGTTACAGATCACTCTTTCAGATTCCGGGACGTCAATAAACCACTGCAGGGATCAAATGGAGAAAATATGGGACTTGGGAAACTTGCCCAGCAGTGACTGGCCTCCAAAAATGACTGGCAGAGCACACAGGAAATTAATTCAAGAAGAACCAAGAAGAACATCTAAGGAGCTGCAGGACTCAATTTTCCGAATGCGTTGCTGAGTTCTTGTCCTTGAATAAATTACAAAGTTGTTTGAAACCGCGTGTGCTGCATTTGTAGTGGCATGCACATGCACACAAGCATCAAAACTCAGGAAATCGGAAGAGGAGACCCATGATATTCTTCAGCAAGACTGCAGCAATGAGGTTCTGAGCCGAGTGAGGTGTTTAAAATGTCACTTGTGATTCAGGAAGGGAAGGACATCATTGGAGGGTATTCTGTTACTCTTGTGCATATATGCCACCAAAAACACCTTCACTGGGTCACTGCTTAATTACCTTAGACCTGATGAAGCATTTCAATGGTCTCCACTGCTGACTGCCTGAGTTTTGATGCTCGTGTACATGTCAGTCACATAAACACGTAGAACATACAAAGAGTCCCGATGTTGACACTGCACCATCATGTGGCATACTGCCTCATGAGAACTCCCACTCGCTCATGTTTCACATACTTACCACACTTTTCATTCACCACAGAAACTGTCTGTCTGTCTTCCTTTCGGCTTTTTCCCTTTTACTCGGGAGTCGCCACAGCGAATCATCTGATTTGCACGTTTGATTTGGCAGAGTTTTTACGTCGGATGCCCTTCCTGTCACAGCCCTTTTTTAGCAAGGGACAGAAACACGGAACAAGGATACCCACACTGGCTCGCCGTTTCTCCATGAACAATTCCAGGTGAGGAAATACTGTTTACAGTGGAAATGGGGAGCAGCTCACCTCGACTGGGGATGTTGTCAGGAGGTGGAAGGAATACTTCAAGGACCTCCTCAATCATACCAACACGCCCTCCGTGGAGTAGGAAGACCCTGGAGATTTGGGTGGAGCGCCACTCATCGCTAAAGCTCAGGTCACCAAGGTAGTCAAAAAGCTCCTCGGTGCTTAATCTCAGGGGGTGGATGAGATCCACCCTGAATATCTCAGGACTCAAGATAGGACTATTTTGGTTGACATGTTTCTGCAACATTGTGTTGTCCTTGCAGGCCGTACCTCTGGATTGGCAAACTGAGGTGGGATTCGCCATTTTGAAAAAGAAGGTCCGATAGGTGTGTTCCAATTTTGAAGAAAAACACTCCTCAGACTACCTTAGAAAGTATTTGCAGGGGTGCTGGAGAAGAGGATCCAAACAATGATTCAAGAGAAACAAAGTTGGTTTTAGTCCTGGCTGCCGCACTCTCGATGAACTCTATACGCTCTACAGGATCCTGGAGGAGTCGATGGGAGTTTTCCCAATCTCTCCACGTGTTTTCTGGGGTGAGCTCCAGGAATACTGTGTTGCGATGAGCCGTTAGGTCTCTGCATCACCGGAGCCAGAGCATGTTCGCATTGGTAACAAGAGATCAAATTCGTTTCCAGTGAGGGTGGGAGGCTGTCCCTTGTCACTGATTCGTAATTCATAGTTTTTATGGACAATTTTTGTCATTTTTATTTCTAGGCACAGCCTAGAAATGAAAGGGTTCTGAGAATTCTGGTTTGGTGGCCATCGAATCTTGTCTCTGCTTTCTGCAGATGATATTGTCCTTTTTGGCTTCACCAATCCAAGGCCTCCAGCTCTCATTGGAGTAATTCACAGCTGAGTGCAAAGTGGCCAGGATTAGGATGGCGGAATTGCTGAGGAGAGGAACGTCTGGACCTCATTGCTTAGGCTGCTGACCCCGCAACCCAACTCCCGATTAATCAGAAGAAGATGATGATCTACATATCAATCTGCAGGATCTCATCACAGTTTATATGATTGGTTAATAAGGTTAATTGTTCATAATGCTTCAAAAATCTGTCACCAAATGAGCTCTTTATGACTCTTTCATCATTCCTATAGGATGAACTGCCACAGCAGTATAACTCTGAAGACTAAAAGAGAAGTGATGAGAGAAAGCCTGACCCTGCTGGAGATGAAAAAGAGTCTCTGGGAGTCAGAGTCCCACTGAACCCAGCAGAACTCATCTGTCACTCTGTCTTTCACCAAATTCTCTGTGTTCTGGATCACCTGTTGCAATAAAAAATAAATCAATATTTTCAGATACTCCTTAATAATAATAACAATAATAATAATAATGAGGTGGTGGTGACCACAGTGGTGTAGTTGGTATCATGTCCATCTCACACTAAGAAGGTCATGGTTCAGGTGCCAGAATCTGGTCAACACAAGGTGTTTGTGCATGGGGTTTGCATATTCTCCCCATGCTTGCATGGGTTTCTCCAGGAAGTTCTGTCTTAGTGGAGCAGCTAAATGTGAATTTTGGCCAGAATAATTCAGTCGACAATATAAGCATTAGATTAGTTAGAAATATATTTTGTAAGTCACTTTTGAGAAAAAGTGCGAGCCATCAAAATTCCAATATTATGACCCCATTTTTTTCAAGATTGCTGCCAAAAACAGCCCTAATTCAAAACAAAAACCCACTGATCTCTGTCCAGTTCCTCTGGACAGATGAACCTGAATAGCTGGGTATAAGGAGTTCATCTGGGGAAGGAAAACTCAGAAATTCTCAGACATCTTCAGGAAACAAAAACACTCGGTGAATGCATTTACTCACCAAAGTAGTTGTTCATGCCATGTTTTACAGTGGACTCCAAAGTTTGTGAACCCTTAAGAATTTTACATATTTCTGCATAAGTTCTATGTAAAATCATCATCAGATTTCCACACACGTGGAATTTCAGCCCTTTCCGCTGTACAGAACAGCCTCATCTCCGGAATGTTGGTCAGTTTGCTACTTCAGGTCCTTTTACTACATTTCAATAGATTAACATCTGGACTTTGACATGGGTATTCCAAAATATTATCTTTATTCTTCTTGAACCATTTTTTGGTAGAACTATTTGTGTGCTTAGAATAATTGTCTTGCTGCATGACCCACTTCCTCTTGAGATTCAAATGATCCGGATATTTTTCCTTTATGATTTGCTGGTATAATTTCAGAATTATTTGTTCTGTTGATGGCAACTATCCTGATCCAGATGCAGAAAAACAGGCCCAGAGGACAATAAAAGCATCATGTTTCACAGGTAGAATAAGGTTCTTGTGTTGGAATTCAGCTTTTTCTTTTCTGACCAAACATAATCCTCTTCATAACTTTGGTCTCATCTGTCCACAAGATATCTTTCCAGTAGCCTCTTTGTTTGTCCAAGAGATCCTTAGCAAACTGCAGATGAGCAGCAATGTTCTTTTTGGAGCGCAATGGCTTTCGCCTTGCAACCCTTCCAAGAACACCATGGTTGTTTGGTGTTTTTTTTTTCTGATGGTGGATTCATGAACCAACGTGAGACAGGCCTTCAGTTGCTTTAATGTTAGCCTAGTTTTGTTTGTGACCATACTGACTGTTACGCACCTTTGTCTGGGAGTGATCGGAGTTGGCTGACCACTCCTGGGGATGGTAACAATGGCCATAAACGTCCTCCATCTGTACACAATCTGTCTTCCTGTGGATTGGTGGAGTCCAAACTCTTTATATTCGGTTTTGTAAATTTCCCAGCCTGATGAGCATCAATAACCCTTTTTCTGAGGTCCACAGAAATCTCTTTGTTGGTGCCATGATACACTTCCACAAACATGTGTTGACACTTTAATAAATCTGTGTTCTGGTCCCCACTCACACCTGTTTATCATCCCACTGATTAAAAGCACATGACTTTAATTATAACAATAAATGAATGACAAGGTAAAATATTTTGTCTCGTTTATTTAACTGGATTTAACTACATTTAGGACTTGTGTGAAAATCTGATGTTTTAGGTCATATTTATGAAGAAATGTAGAAAATTCTTCATTGTTCACAAACTTTCAAGCACAACTGTAAATTGTTTTCCATAACTGAAGACTCAAAAATACCACAAAACCCACAAAAGATTTCTAATCTTTGAGATGTTTTCTGTCCCTATACCCTCTTGCAAAAGAACCAGTTACTTCATTTGTAATGTAAACAGCATCTACTCTTGTTCATGGTGGGTAAGTCTATATTAACCAATGATAGGAGACCGGGTGCTAACATTTTCATAGTTCATAATATGCAGATAATATACCCATCATATTTTCTTTATAGTTCTATGAACAAACAACTATAAATAGTTACAGCAATTAAGTATTATTAATAAATATGTAGCAATAGTGTAACTTAGCATAATTCGCATATCATCTTTTGAAATGGCTGCCATATTGGATTCCTGAAAAGCCAAAACTGTTCTCAAGTCAGTAATGCAGAAACAAAAAAATTTTCTCAATAATATCTGCACTTCAGCTATTTATTCAGCAGTATGTTGACTTGGTGATGAGTGTCACATGGGGGGGCCATTTGGAAATGGCGGCCATGTTGAAATTTCAAGTGTTGGGCACTTTTTCTCAAAATATACAATGAGTATCTCTGCCAAATTTAATTTATCTATAGCTTGTATCTTCAGATGAATGATTGTTTAGCGTCACAGCTACAACCCATGCACATAAGGCCAAGTTAGACTGTTTCAAATGGTCCCTGGGTATGAGTGTGAACATTTGTGTTTGTTGACCCAGCAATGCATAACTCTTAGGGGTGGACCCTGCCTTTGCCTTTATATTTTTTAATATAATTATTCATTTATTTTCATTTATGCAGTTCATGCAACAGTTGACAATAAAGATCTTTCATCATAGCCCAAAGTGCAATACGTGAAATTCTAATGTGCACATTGAGACCAACTGCTTGCACGATGTCTGAGGAAGTCCTGTCGGAAATGTTTTTTAAAAATCTGGCACAACACACGTTTTGTGTTCTGAGTTCAACTGTTTGACAATGAGTTTAATTATGGATGTGATATATAACCACGTCAGCTTTACAGAACCAGCTGCAATTTTGCTGGAAATGCTCCTGTTAAATTTATTTACATTTAAATCGCAGAAAATTATCTGAAAAGTGGTCTCTTATATGTAATATGCTACTTTTTAACTGACATACTGTGGCTACATTTTTAATGTAACATTTTTTACTGGAAAACTAATGTTTGGAAATCTAAAGTGTTTTTGTATAAACATAGTATTAGACAAATTATAAAATAAACATATACAATAAACTATAGCAAAGTTTACTCTAGGGTAGTGGTGGCCTGGTGGTAGGGTGCCAGATCACTAATACTAAGGTTGGGGGTTCAAGCCCCACTATCAACCGATGAAAAATTAAAGTTATACTAAAACATTTAGACAGTACTGTTTATATATACCTATGTATGTATGCGTGTGTGTTTTGCTAACACCGGGAACCAGACACAGTACCGCAGTGTCATTTTAGTGCTGTACTGTCTGATTTGCTTTGTGACCCCTGGAAAAGGGAAAAGCCGAAAGGAAAAGAAGATTTCTCTCTCTAACACACACACACACACACACACACACACACACACACACACACACTCATTACATGATCTTACAAGAAAAAGCAAGTGTAATTGTGTAAGGTATTTAAATAAGCCTTTTCTGTACCAAGTTTATTATTTTATTGCTTGTCAAATCAAATAAACATTGAGAAGTGTAGTTTGTGAGCTTAACCCCAGATTCATGCGGTCTAACCCCAACCATTGCACCACTTGACAAGAAGTGCACTTATTTTCATTTTTTTCTTTCAGTTGCATCATTTGGCAGATGCTTTTATCCAGAGGGGCTTTCAATTATTTTTTTATTTTATACAACTGAGAAATTTAGGGTTAAGGGTCTTTCTAAAGGCCCGAACAGTGCTGACAGTGGAGATTAAACCACTGAAATACAGATCAGTAACCCATTGCTTTAACCACAGCACCACCACCACTGCACTCATGAGGGGACCGCACCATTATTACACACCTCATTGAAGTGGAGTCATAGGCGATAGGCCACAGAGGTGAATTTGAAATGGCGCCTAAAATAGATGCTAATGCAAGTTATCAAAAGACAGGGGATGCAAAGGGAAAATTATTAAAACATCTGAAAACAAAAACAAAATGCACAATTAAATTCAGTGCTCCAGGAGTCCAGTTACTTTTGTTTATTAAAAAAAAATCTGGATCTCCAGGCCGAGGAAGGGGGTTAAAGGAGTAAGGCTTCCCAGTCACAAAACCCTTTTGGCTGAACTTGGCTGGAGCAGTGAAAACCAGAGGTCAGCTATACCAAAGCTCCAGTCTGTGGTGGCTTTTGAAAGTGCAAAATTATCACTCTTAATTAATGGATTAGAACGAATCTGGAACATATCAGATTTTTTTGTTTCAGGAAACTGAACGTGATCTTTCCCCACATTGGCTCTAAACCATCAGTAGTACTGTTATAAGCAAAATAATATACAGCAGTCTGCTTATGATCTTGAAATAAACCCTTCCGGGTGATGTAAGCCCTATCCTCTGCACTTTTGAGCTCTGATCCCACCGTCAGGGTTTATTTTATAATAATATGTACTGCATGCAGTGCAAAGACTTACAACTTTCGAGTCTTCCTGCCTTCCCAGCGGTATATGATACCAGTCAATATCTAAAAGTAAGAATTAATATGTGTGATTAAACCTGTATATAAAGTTAATTTCCTTAATTATTAATACACCATGTAAATGAGCTGGAAGCACCATATAGATCTTTTGAACATATCAAAACGCTACAGAAATGTTCTATGAATACACTCGTCCAATACATACAGCCGTCTTCTGCAGCCACCAACAAATGGCTGTCCAGAACCGTGCGCCGAGACAACTGAGGATACAGAAACTACAGAAAAAGATCAAGTTGCGTCATATCAGAGAATCAATAGCAGAGAAAAAAAAACTTCATACAGTAATATTAGCACTTCAAACCTGACCACAGCAGAATTTTACCATCACACATGAAATCTACCGAACAACACAGATGTACAGGTGATGAATTAAAGGGGGAAAAAACACAGTGCCTTCTGTTATATTGTGAAGCACATATTCATTTTTGCTCTTGGTGAGGTCACTGCAAAGCAAAAAGACTTATTCTTTGGAGATAGAGCACTAATAGTCAGGAACACAATATACAGACTTTGAAATTAGACAGTTATCTTCAACCTTGAATGGTCACATTGGCATGTGCCTATTGTGCAATAATTATGTTAATTAATGATGAATAACCCACTCATAAAAGAATATGAGGAACTCTCCTGGATCTTTCCACGAATCAGAAATGAGACAATATTTTCAATTAATAAAAGCAATGCCTCACCTTAGACTCGGTGGATATCATTAAATTTATGAACATTTATTCAGCAATGTTCACCTCGGTTTAGTGATTACCTTCTGTAAATTAATGTAAGCTGTTTATGGTACGCATTAAAATGAGCCTACCTGAACTTTGACTTTGCAGTCCACAGCTTTTATAACCTTAGTGTTGTTGACTGGGTGTATTTCTATAAGCAGAGTCAGGTATTTTGAAACTAGGAAATAAAAAGAAAGTTATTTATATGACTTTTTGAGTTATTTATATGTGCAGTTGGAGTACAGGGATGGTTCAACGTCACAACAAATACATGCAGAGGACATGGTACATATTTGGCTTCTTCTTCACTCCAGAGTTTCCTCACACTTTTCCTGTTTTCTTTCACTTTGCTTCCTGATTTTGGACACCTAGTCAACACTGGAGTTGAAGCATTTCAAAAAGAAAGAGTCTGTGTACGTCAGAAGAAACGGAACATAAAATATTGATGATCACCTCAACTTTCTGGTATTTGCACTTGCAAAATTATAACATTTTTTCATCCGTTTTTGCCTCACAACATGGAATTTAAATGTATTTTTACATTTTTACTAACAGGTGGTTTGCACACATTCATTCACTTTCTCAAGCACTTAATCCTAATTAGGGTCACGGAGAGGCTAAAGCCCATCTCAGCTGACTCTGGGCAAGGGCAGGGTACACCCTGGACGGCCCGCCAGGCCATCGCAAGGCAGAAACATGCTGACGGCTATGTAGCATCCTCTTTACGAAAGTCAGCAATGGTTCATTTAAATGCCTCCCACCACAGACAGTGAGAGACACGGGGCTTCAAAACCCAACCTTATGATCCAGCACCTTACCATCGAGCCATGACTGCCGTGTGATTTATACACAGTGGTTTAATAATAATCCTGAGGGTTCCTGTCACATTGTGTGGAATAGTTCTTACTTTCACAGTTAAATACAGCAGAGTTGGACTGTGCATTAGTTATGATTCACACATTCAAATGACCTCTTTCCAATGTGAATAGTGTGTTGGATGGTTCTGAGCTCAGTTTTAATCATTTCAGAATCTTCTTGGTTGGATTATTTGCTTGATGAAGGACAAAGACTCCCCTAAAGCCTAATGACATCTTTTCCACAGTTACTGCATCAGTTTATATTAACCCTTTACACCCTGAAGTATTTTCTAGCTGTAAGAAAAAATTCATGCTTTTTTGGGACTTTTTTGGGGGGGCTGTTTAAAGATAATATGTACTGAAAATATGAATTTTTGCATTGATTATAAAAAAATAATAATACGTAAAATGAACTCAATAAACTATTTCTACCTCATAAAATTATAAAACTATCATTATTCTTCAATGACGATTTTTTATGTACATGAATCTCACCTGATATTTGATCCATTGTGCTTTTAGTAATGACAATTTGAACAATGACTCACGGACATCACCCACTCACAATGTCTCGAGCCTAACTGAAAACAGCGTGGGAAAAGATGACGTAGTACCATTCTGCGCTTCAACGGGTAAAATACTGCATTTGTCACAGCCAGAGTTCATTCTCATGCCGGTCCCAAGCCCGGATAAATGTAGAGGGTTGCGTCAGGAAGGGCATCCGGCGTAAAATTTGTGCCAAAAAATTGAAATGTGAATCATAAAAATGAATTTCATACCGGATCGATCAAGGCCAGGGTTAACAACGACCGCCATCAGTGCTGCATGTTGGAACTATGGCAGGAAAAGGTAGAGAGCTGGCTGACATGATGCAGAGGAGGGTGGACATACTGTGTGTTCAGGAGACCAGGTAAAAAGGTAGCAAGGCTAGAAGCTTAGGAGCAGGGTTTAAGCTGTTTTATCATGGTGTGGATGGGAAGACAAATGGAATAGGAAGGAGGGGTTTGTCATGAATGTTCTAGAAGTGAAAAGAGTGTCAGACAGATTGATGAGTCTCAAGTTAGAAATTGAAGGTGTGATGTTCAATGTTGTTAATGCTTATCCCCCACAGTGGAGCTGGTGGTGTAGTGGTTAGAGTGTTGGGCTCATGATCGGGAAGTTGTGAGTTCAAATCCCACTCAGCCCCTCACTGTGCTAAGACCCCTGGGCAAGGTCTCATCCACAAGTGTGCCTCTATTCACCCAGCAGTATAAATGGGTACCAGTAAAAATATACTGGGAGGGTAACCTGCGATGGACTAGCATCCCATCCAGGAGGAGTTCAACTCCTGATTGCTTCACGCTACGGAAACCGGGGATAAGCACCGGCCTGACGAGCCGCTAGGCTCGGGTATAAAATCCCAAAACAGTTAATCAATCAAAAAAATCATCCCCCACAGGCAGGATGTGAGCTACAAGAGAAGGAGAGATTCTGGGGTGTGTTAGATGAAGTGATGCAGAGTACCCCCAGAGGTGAAAGAGTGGTCGGAAAGGTAGGAGCACACAGGTAAACTACATCTTGTGTAGACAATGTAATTTGAATGACGTCAGTGACAGTAGTAGTGGGTGAGAGTGTTGCCAAACAGCATAGGATGGTGGTGTGCAGGATGACGCTGATTGTAAGAAAGGTGAAGAAGGCAAAGGCAAAGCAGAAGACAAATTGGTGGAAGCTGAAAAAGGAAGAGTGTTGTGTTGTCTTCAAGGAGGAGTTGAAACAGGCTTTGGTGGTCAGGAAGTGCTTCCAGATGACTGGACAACTACAGCTAATGTGATCAGGGACAGGAATAAGAGTGTGTGTGTGTGTGAAGGTGTGTCCTCTGGAAGGAAAGTAGATAAGGAGACTTGGTGGGGGAATGAGGAAGTGCAGGAGTGTGTACTAAGGAAGAGGTTAGCTAAGAAGAAGTGGGACATTGAGAGGACCGAAGAGAGATAACAGGAGTACTGGGAGACACAGCGTAAGGCAAAGGCAACGGTGTCAAAGGCAAGACAGAGAGCGTATGATGACTTGTTTGATAGGTTGGACAGTAAATTACAGAAAATTATTTATACAGGTTGGCACAGCAGAGAAATAGAGATGGGAAAGACGTGCAGCAAGTTAGAGTGATTAAGGACAGAGTGGGAAATGTATTGACTGATGACAGAAGTGTGCTGGGAAGATGGAAAGAGTACTTTGAAGAGCTGATAAATTAGGAAAATGAGAGAGAGAAAAAAAGAGCAAAAGAGGTGACTGTTGAGGACCAGGAAGTAGCAAGGATTAGTAATGGTGAAGTGAGGAGGGCATTGCAGAGGATGAAGCGTGGAAAGTTGGTCTTGATGACATACCGGTGGATGTATGGAAGTGTCTAGGAGAAGTAGCAGTAGATTTTCTGACAAGAACATTCAACAAGGTCTTAGAGAGTGGGAGGATGCCGGTGGAATGGAGGAGAAGTGTGATGGTTCCCATTTTTAAGAACAAGGGAGACGTGCAGAGTTGCGGCAACTACAGAGAGATAAAGTTGATGAGCCATACGATGAAGTTATGGGAAAGAATTGTGGAAGCTAGACAAAGGGGAGAGGTCAGCATTTGTGAACAACAGTTTGGTTTCATGCCAAGAAAGAGCACCACAGATGCAGTGTTTGCTTTGAGGATGTTAATAGAGAAGTACAGAGAAGGTCAGCGGGCGCTGCATTGTGCCTTTGTGGATCTGGAGAAAGCATATGACAGGGTGCCAAGAGAAGAACTCTGGTGTTGCATGAGGAAGTCTGGAGTGGCAATGAAGTATGTTAGAGTGGTGCAGGACATGTATGAGAGATTTAAGACAGTGGTGAGGTGTGCTGTCGGTGTGACAGACGAGTTCAAGGTGGAGGTGGGACTGCATCAAGGATCAGCTCTGAGCCCCTTCTTGTTTGCTATGGTGATGGACAGGCTGACAGACGAGGTTAGACAAGAATGTCCATGGACTATGATGTTTGCAGATGACATTGTGATTGAAAGTGAGAGCAGAGAACAAGTGCAGGAAAATCTAGAGAGGTGGAGGTATGCCTTGGAAAGGCGAGGAATGAAGGGTAGCCTCAGTAAGACAATACAGTGATACCTCTGCTCACGAACATAATTGGTTCCCAGAAAGTGTGTGTGAGGCGAAAAGTTCGTCTTCCGAACATTTATTTCCCATAAGAAACCATTAAAATGAGAATAATCCGTTCCCAGGTCCCCATAAAACATAATTTTCTACTAAATAAGCCTTAAAATTACACAAAAAATACCTTATTTTATGTAAAATAAATGTGCTATTGTATTGTAATTAAAGAAATAAACTGTACTGTATAATAAAGTCGTTTTATTTACCTTTGTGATGGTAGTTGATGGCTTGATGGAATGGAGTGGGAGGAGGAGGGAGTGGGAGGAGGAGGGAGGGAGGGAGGGACTTACTGTTTGGAAGGAGTGTTTAGAAACGCCTACTGTTTGGAAACACCCTTAGCCACACACGCACCCTTAATAGCTTCCTTGTTCTTAAGGATGGTGGTAAACTTAGCGTACTGGTACTGGGACGCTGAGTCACACAAACGCACACCTCGTTCGTGTTTTTCAATGATCTCCGCCTGTGGTGGGGTCTTTTTCGGTCCCATAATAGCAAAAGTACACTCAATATGGTCCAAAATGTCTAGCAAACACAAACCACTTCCGCACTCAAAGAAAGGGGGTGACGAACTGTGACGCCATGAGCGTGCGTCAGCTTCTCATGGCCGCCACCGTGGCACTGTTCGACCGCGTGGTTTGATTCGTCCGCCGAAAACTAGTTCGTCAGCAGAGACAATATGCTCGCAAATTTAATGTTCTTGAGGCGAAAAGTTCGTGAGCTTAAGCGTTCGTCAGCGGAGGTTTTACTGTACATGTGTATGAACGACAAAGACCCAAGAGGAACAGTGAGGTTACAGGGAGCAGAGATGAAGGAGGTGGAGGATTTTAAGGACTTAGGCTCAACAATCCAGAGCAATTGGGAGTGTGGAAAAGAGGTGAAGAAGTGTGTGCAGGCAGGTTGGAATGGTTGGAGAAAAGTGTCCGGTGTGATATGTGATAGGAGAGTATCGGCAAGAATGAAAAAAAAAGTGTACAAGACGGTGATGAGGCCAGCGATGCCATATGGTTTAGAAACAGTGGCAATAGGCAAAAGACAGGAGGCAGAGCTAGAGGTATCAGAGATGAATATGTTGAGGTTCTCTTTGGGAGTAATGAGGATGGATAGGATCAGGAATGAGTACATCAGATGGACACCACATGTAAGAGGTTTTGGAGACAAAGTCAGAGAGGCTAGATTGAGATGGTTTGGACATGTACAAAGGAGAGATAGTGAGTACATTGGTAGTAGGATGCTGAGGTAGGAACTACCAGGAAGAATGCCCAGAGGAAGACCAAAGAGAAGATTTATGCATGTGGTGAAGGAGGACATGGAGGTAGTTGGAGTAAGAGAAGAAGATGCAGAGGAGAGGGTGAGATGGAGGCAGATGATTCGCTGTGGCGACCACTGAAGAGAACAGGTGAAAGGAAAAGAAGAGGAAGAAGAAGAAGAAGATGCGGCCAGCTTAGAAATATTAATCTCTCCAGTAATTACCGAACTATACGCATCACAATTTAATTCTAATAGCCTTATTTGTGTATATGTACTGAGTATAGTGTGTGTGTGTGTCTGTGTGTGTGTGTGTATGTGTGTGTGTGTGTGTGTGTGTGTGTGTGTGTGTGTGTGTGTGTGTGCTGTTGATATAGAATACCTGGTTTAAAGTGATCCTCTCCTCCCTGTAGTGTCCGTGTAAGACTTACAGCTAAAGCACACACACAAAAATTATTGCTATTATTTTTGTTCGTAAGAGTAGTAATAGTGATCATTAGCAGTAGTTATAGTAATTAATAGTACCAGTAATTTAATTAAAAGCAGCAGTAACAATAAGTATGGCAGCATTAATAGTAATTAATAGTAGTAGTGATTAAAAGTAGCCTCTTTTCTTTTTCAATTTTTTTGCCATTTTCTCACTCATTTATTCAAGTCCATTACCCACCCATCTGGAATTACCTTCCCTATCACACAATCACCACCGACAATGGAGAGGCGAAAGCATACATACGCCCCCTCCGTGACCCGCAATTCTAGTCACCTGCCTCTTTTTGAACTGTGGTACATGAGTATTTGGGGTGGGTCTAATGCAGAGGGAAAAAAACTATCTACCACCTTATACAAATGAGCTCACAGATGCCCGTGATTGGCTGGCAATCGCTGTGAGTGACAGGGAAGTGAGTGTATGCCATCCCTCCCTGCTGTGAGAGCTCGGCCAGTCAGCTACCATAAACTCCCAGCCACGGACAGCTGGGGCATTAAACCAGTTTCGGACTTGTGATCTCTGGATTAATAATTGCGCATTGACTGGATATGCCACTCTAGAGCCTGATTAAAAATAACCTTAACAAAAAAAGCAGGAGTAACAGCAATTAATAGCAGCAATAATAATAATGAATTTACAATGTATTATACAATACAATGAATTTTATAGCAATAATAGTAATTAACAGTCACATTAATAGTAATTAGTAATATATTAAATAGTAATTTATATAATATTTATAAACATTCATAGTAATTAGGTGCAGCAGCTGTGCAAAATTAAAAGCAGCAATAATAGTAATTAACAGCAGCTGTCATACTAATGAAAAGCAGCAGTAATAATAACTAATCGAGGCAGGAATTGTTCTTTCATGCCACAATAGTGTAATGCAGTAAGGGATGTAGTGTGATATGAACCATCTTTTCCAAGAGGAAACCTTATGTACTTTCAGGTGAGGTAATGGGTTTGTCTGGGGGAAAAGGTGACATCACTATAAATGTAAAATCTGGAGAAATGAGACCGATATGGAAAGTCGTACGATAGAACACTAGAGCATCTCTATGTGCGGCACCTCTACAGCCTATCAACATCCCTTTAAAACATGTACTGTACAGCCGAACCCATAGTTCCTGTCTGTGGTATCTGGGGTCGCTAGAGACCAAACCTGGTTCACACCTACGTACTTCTAGAACTGGCATGTTGCGGCTCAGCAGTGGGTTCACAGTAACTTGAGAAATGCCTGGTGTGATTTGAGAATCTTCAAACATTTTTATCAGGTCAGTGTCACATGCTATCAGCTCACATACGTATAGAGAAACAAAATGGTGGAAAGGTCTGCCAAACATAAAGTACCTTTAAAAAGTGATAATAGATAACCATAAGTTTGAATGAAATGATTTGATGCTTAAAATGGCTGCTTGTACACAGACAGCTCGATTTCAGGGAGTACCCGTTGAATGTAGGCCAGGATATTTCATATTATACTGTGTTTAGGATCCAGACTGCATCCGTGTAAATCAACTGGAATGTTCTGCCATAACATATAAAGAACTTCTGAAATCCACATTTGAGAGAGAACATTGGACAGTGAAGGAGAAACCTACCCAGCAGGGTTTCTTCTCGATTCAGAGAACAGCTGCTAACACACACTGACTTGTCAAAGGCGTATAGCACCTGTGAAAAAAGAGAAAAATATCAATCAGTCCCATACCACTTCACTTTCAATCATCAAGACAGATTAATTTACACCATTCATTAACTTACTCACACAACACGTCGTGACTGTCATGAAAGGATCGAAGCGTTTTACCTTCTGTTTGTTTTAATTTTCATGAAATTTCTCCCTGACACAAGACTTTGGACAGCCTCTCTTAGATTTTTGGGGGTACTCTGGGATCAAATTCTGCATTCAGGAACCAAGAATTTTTCAAATTGTTCACATTTGCTCAGGGAACCAAGAACCCCAAAAAATCCCAAAAAACAAACATTTTTAAGTGGTACAGTGGTAGTGAATTACCAGAACGATTCTTTTTCTTCTTCTTCTTCTTCTTCTTTTCCTTTCGGCTGTTCTCTTCAAGGGTCGCCACAGCAAATGATCTGCCTCCATCTCACCCTATCCACTGCATCTTCTACTCTTACTCCAACTACCTTCATGTCCTCCTTCACCACATCCATAAATCTTCTCTTTGGTCTTCCTCTGGGCCTTCTGCCTGGTAGTTCCAACATCAGCATCCTACTACCAATATATTCACTATCCTTCCTCTGCACATGTCCAAACCATCTCAATCCAGCCTCTCTGACTTTGTCTCCAAAACATCTTACATGTGCTGTCCCTCTGATGTACTCATTCCTGATCCTATCCATCCTCATTACTCCCAAAGAGAACCTCAACATTTCCATCTCTGCTACCTCCAGCTCTGCCTCCTGTCTTTTCCCAAGGGCCACTGTTTCTAAACCATAAAACATCGTTGGCTTCATCACTGTCTTGTACACTTTTCACTTCATTCTTGCCGATACTCTCCTATCATACATCACACCGGACACTTTTCTCCATCCATTCCAACCTGCCTGCACACGCTTCTTCACCTCTTTTCCACACTCTCCATTGCTCTGGATTGTTGAGCCTAAGTCCTTAAAATCCCCCACCTTCTTCATCTCTGCTCCCTGTAACCTCACCGTTCCTTTTGGGTCCTTCTCGTTCACACACATGTATTCTGTCTTACTGAGGCGAATCTTCATTCCTCGCCTTTCCAGGGCATACCTCCACCTCTCTAGATTTTCCTGCACTTGTTCTCTGCTCTCACTACAGATTACAATGTCATCTGCAGACATCATAGTCCATGAACATTCTTGTCTAACCTCGTCTGTCAGCCTGTCCATCACCATAGAAAACAAGAAGAGGCTCAGAGCTGATCCTTGATGCAGTCCCACCTCTACCTTGAACTCGTCTGTCACACCGACAGCACACCTCACCACTGTCTTAAATCTCTCATACATGTCCTGCACCACTCTAACATACTTCTCTGCCACTCCAGACTTTCTCATACAATACCACAGTTCCACTCTCGGCACCCTGTCATATGCTTTCTCCAGTTCCACAAAGGCACAATGCAGCTCCCGCTGACCTTCTCTGTACTTCTCTATTAATATCCTCAAAGCAAACACTGCATCTGTGGTGCTCTTTCTTGGCATGAAGCCAAACTGTTGTTCACAAATGCTTACCTTTGTCCCTAGTCTAGCTTCCACTATACTACCCATAACGTCATTGTATGGCTCATCAACTTTATCCCTCTGTAGCTGCCACAACTCTGCATGTCTCCCTTGTTCTTAAAAATGGGCAGCAGCACACTTCTCCTCCATTCCTCCGGCATCTGCTCACTTTCTAAGACCTTGTTGAATGTTCTTGTCAGAAAATCTACTGCTACCTCTCCTAGACACTTCCATACCTCCACCGGTATGTCATCAGGACCAACTGCCTTTCCACGCTTCATCCTCTGCAATGCCCTCCTCACTTCACCCTTACTAATCTTTGCTACTTCCTGGTCCTCAACGGTCACCTCTTCTACTCTTTTTTCTTTCTCATTTTTCTAATTTATCAGCTCTTCAAAGTACTCTTTCCATCTTCCCAGCACACTCACACTTCTGTCATCAGTCAATACATTTCCCACTCTGTCCTTAATCACTCTAACTTGCTGCACATCCTTCCCATCTCTATTTCTCTGCTGTGCCAACCTGTATAAATCGTTTTCTCCCTCCTTACTGTCCAATCTATCATACAAGTCATACCTATCATACAAGTCATGAACAATACAATACCTGAATGCTTCTAGTCCTATAAAATCACATTTGTTGGGGAGAAACTGGCTAATTTGAGTCGTGTCGTGCTGACACTGATGGTCCGTGCAAAAAAACATGCTGAGCTCCTTTAGACGACTTGGCGCACTGAGCTGAATTCACACACAGTAAGAGAATTACTAAGAACACTATTAGTAAGAACATTAAGTGTGAACGCAACATGTTTTTACATTAATCCGTAAACACATTGGGAAAGATTTTATTTTGGATCTCAGACTGCAGAGGCGCATGATGGGAGTACAGACATATTTGATGTTATTTGATAACTAGGCTCGCAAGTGGCGCATCAACAAGGTGCTTGACTATTAACCCAGAGATCCCAAGTTCAAATGCGCTTTAATGCCACGGCCGTCCGTGGCTGGGAGTCCGTGGGAGCTGATTGGCCGAGCTCTCAGGGGAGGGAGGTATGACATATGCTCACTTTTCTGTCACTCACAGTGATCGCCAACCAATCACAAGCGTCTGTGAGGTCATTCGTAAGAGGTGAACACACACAATATACAAATAATGCCACAAACAGGACGAGTGATATTAATGATGGCAGAAATCTGTGAGTGAAAGTTGGTGAAAATAAAACTTGTCGGAGCATGTCGGGGGTTTTATTTATTAACTTATTTAATCTTGATGCCGCGCTACCCTATTCCCTCTCTCCCTTTCTCTCATTCTCTAGCTCTACCCCTTTCTGTCTTTCTCCAGCTCACTCTCTCCCATTTTCTGCCTCTCACACTCACTCTCTCTCAATCACTCTCTCTCCCATTCTCCCTTTCTTTCTCTCCTACCCCTCTCTCACTCTACTCACTGTTTCTCTCTCGCTCTTTCACTCTTCCTACCTCTCTCTTTTAATTTCTTTGTCTTTGCAGGATTTTTTCCATGTGGTGGAATATGTGAAATTTGTTCAATTGAAAGCAGCAGTAATCCTGTATGTATTTATCCAGCGTTCCTTTTAACTCATCAGCAATCTGCCTGTGCATTAGGAATTACTTCGGAGCAATAACTTCAAGTTA